>VMDO01010523.1:0-71293 GCA_007922755.1 Pedetes capensis | reverse complement strand
GTTTGATATTTTATTGAAATAGAATTCATATACAATTAAATTCATTCTATTATCATATATAATTTGGTAGTTTGAACTATAATCAGATTTGCACAAATACAATCTAAGAATATTATTCCAAAGAAAAACTGTGTACCTACAAGAAGTCACATTTGATTCTACCCGTTCACTTAATTCTGTCCATCTCTAAGTAATTACTAATAATTTCTTCTGTATATAGATTTACCTATTTGGGGCATTTCCTAATGAATGGAACTGTTGAATATGTGTTGTATTTTACTGACTAGGCAATGAAACTTAAACAAATTTAGAAGAATTGAAATCATATGGAATTATTTGATTGTAATGAAATAAAGCTAAAAACCAGTTAACAGAATGTTAAGGGGGAAATTTTCAAACATTTGTAAACTCAACAATTCATTTCTGTAATAATTATTGGTCAATAAAGGGGCTTCCAAGAAAAACTTAAAAATATAATGAATAAAAATATATAAGTATAATGAAGGAAAATTGAATGAATATGAAAATATAATATCTGAAAATAAGAGGAACATAGCTAATGCAGAGCCTGCAGCCATACCACTGTGGCACCAGATCTTGTCAGATCTTGGAAGCAAAGCAGGGTCAGGTCTGGTTAGTACTTGAATGGGAGACCTCCTGGGAAAACCAGGTGCTGTAGGCTTGGGAGAAGGACCTGGCAGCCCACTACCAAAAAATAATCAACCATTGAAAACCCTATGAATAGCAGAGAAGTACGACAATAGTGTTTCACCTGTTGTATATAGGTTTATTGTGAGTAGGACACAGAATCAATGCCTCCTAAAAACAACAGCAAGCTAATGCAGTGATGAAAGACATGTATTATATTATTACATGAATGTCTCAGAAAAGGATAAACATCCCAAATTAATAATCTAAGATCCTACCTTAAGAATAAATAAAAGAAAAACTAATCACAAGGAAGGGAAAATAAATATAAAATAAATGCTGAAAATCAGAATAAAATGAACAATCCAAAAACCAATTCAGGAAAAATCGGTTCAATGAAATTGAAGAACTACTAGCAAAACTGACAAAGGGTAATAAAGAGAAACAGAACCCAAATTACCAATGTTAGGAAAGAAAGAAGAGATATTGTTACTGTCCCACGGCATCAAAAATAAAATAAGGGCACACTATTAACAAGTTAACAAATACCAGTTAGACAACTTAGAAAAAATGTACCAACTATAAAAAACACTAACACTATTTCTATATGAAATGACATTGTGAATATCTCAGTACTATTAAGGAAATAAAATTAGTAATTACAAAACAAAACTAAAAAAAAAAAAAAAGAAAGAAAGAAAGAAAGAAAAAGAAAACAAAACCTTGGCCCATAATGTTTCACTGAATAGTTTTTTCAAATGTTTAAAAATATTTGACAATTATATTCCAGAAATAGTAGAGGGAAACTTCAAAAACTGCTTTATTAAACCAAAGCCAGATAAACAAGGTATATAAAAGAAAACTATATCTCATTACTCATAGTGCATATACATGCAATCTTTAACAAAATATCAGCAATATCTAAAATTAGCTATATGGAATGATCACGTAGTATTTGCTGAAAAAGACAAGAATGGTTCTCTATTCAAAATTAATCAAGGCAATCCACCATATTAAAAAAAGATAGAAAATTCATGTTATTTTAATGCAAGAAAATAATATAAAAATCTAAAAATAAAACCTACCTTCAGTTTTTATGATTGGCTAGTCCCCCACCATTTTTGTCAGTTTCTTATACTGTGGGAGCTTTCTGTCATGGTAACAAGATATCTGTGGTAATTAATTTATAAGAGAAAAGATTTATTTGGCTTACAGTTCTGGAGATTCCTGTCTAAGATCTGGCAGACTTGTTGCTTTGGATTCCAGTGTGAGAACTGGATGGCCACAGTGAGGAACATATGACAGAGCAAACTGCTCACCTCATGATCTGGGAATAAATAAATAAATAAATAAATAAATAAATGAAGCAGCAACCAGGGTCTCCATATCCTCTTTACAGGCATGCCCTCAATGACACAAGGAATTCCCACTAGGTCCCCCTCCTCAAGATTCCATGTTCTCCCAATGACAGGGGGAGATCAAGTCTTCAACAGTTGGAACTTTGGGGGACATTCAGCACCCAAACTATAGCAACTATAAGGAAAATCCTATAGACTTACAAGTACACTCCTGTAGTAAGTGTATTGTGCCAGGACAAATACAAGTATTAAAAATTAATGAACATTTAAATAAAAATTATAATACCAATTTCATTCATTAGGAAAATATGAAATACTTAAGTTTCAATTCAAAAAGTATTTCTATGACTTCTATGCTTTAAAATATAAAAGTATGACAAAAGAACTCAAAGGGATCTAAATAAATTGAGAGACATAGTATGTTTATAGCCTGGAAAATCCAACATTATAAAGACCTCAATCCTTCACATATTTTATATCTGAGTTAGTGCTATTTTCACCAAAATCTTAGGAAGATTTAAACACACAAATAAGATTATTCTAACATTTATTTAAAAATTCAAAGGAATTGATGAAATAGTAGAGGAAAATTAGTACATTTGCTTTCAATGCTTATTTTATTGTTACAATTATCCAGAATATTTGGCATCAGTATAGCAATGGACGGGCTGGGATTTAGCTCAGTTGGTAGAGCACTGCGCTGCAGTCTCTGAGGTCCTGAGTTCAATTCCCAGCACCGCAAAAATGGGAGAAGGACGTGGCAATCCACTCCCAAGGCAATCCCAAAACAGTCACCCATTGAAAACCCTGTGAGGGTCGCTATGAGTCGGATACCTACTCGAGGGCACCTAACAACAACAACAACATAGCAATGGTCACATGTATCAATGTAACAGAATACAGAACCAAGACACAGACTGGAAAAAATTCCTGCCAAACTGATTTTGACAAAGGTGTAAATGTATTTCAATGGAGGATGGATAGACTTTTAATCATCTTAGGCTGGATCAATTGATCATATACAGGCAAAATTTAATGTTAATCTAGATCTAATACATTATTAGAAATTAAACTAAACATGAATCAAAACTTAAATGTGAAATATAAGACTAATAAACTTATAGAAATACCAACACAAGAAAATCCTCAGGAGCTAGGGATAGGCAAAGAATTTTTAGTCATTATACCAAAGATCCATAAAAGGAAAAATAAGGTAAATAAATGGACTTCATCAAAAGTAAAGTTTGCTGTGTCATATAATCTGGTATGAAGATGAGCAAACAAGTTTGTGAGTGTGAAAATATTTGGAAATCACATATTAGGGAAAAGTGTAGTAGGTAAAGATATACAAATTCCTTCAAATTTGAACAAAAAATAATAAGCAAATTAGAAAATATCTAAAAATTACTTCTAATAACTTGTTATGCACTTGTGCATCTCAATATGTTTTCTTATAAAGAAAAACAAAAAATAGAGCTTCTCCCTTCTCTGACTCCTGTGCTACCCAAATTGTCTATAAATGTTAGACTATTTCTATATTCTAAATACTATTCAATTAAACTATATTTCATCTTTATGCCAGTAGCATGCTATGTTAATTACTGCTGATTTGAAACATGCTTTAGGTTGCTGTTGTTAGGTGCCATCAAGAAGGGTCCGATTCATAGTGACCCTAAGTACAGCATATTGAAACACTACTCAACACTGCCATGCACATGATCTGTTTATGTTAGAACTCATTATTGTAGCCACTGCATTTATCCCACTTTGAGTGATGCCACATCAGCAAAAGAGGTCCCAGGGGCTTTAGTCTCCTTCTATCAGGAAGGTTGACTTTGAGGAGGCACCACTTCCCCAGTCCTCTTTCTAATGCCTTCCAGCCAGGGGGACTCATTTTCCTACACTGTATTTGATAGTGCTTCTCTGCTATTCATAGAGTTCAGTGGCTAATTGTTTCACAAGAGAGCTGCTGAGTTCTTTTCCCCAAAGCTGCCTTGGTCTGGAAGCTGAGCTGAAACCTGTCTACTATGGGCAACTCTGCTGGTATCTGAGATACTGTTGGCATAGCACTCAGCATCACAGCAATACTCAATCCCACATAGTACAGCAAACTGACAGACACGTGGAGGATGTTTTAACCTAGATAGTGGAAATCACCCAACTTTTTTTCAAATTGCTTTGGTTACTCTGGATACTTTGCATTTTAACATGAATATCAGCCTTACCTGGTAAATCTTAGCCAAAGACTACAGGTTTAATTTTGTTAATGATTGGTTTGGGGAAATGAGTTAATTTGGTGTGCACTTGCGCCTTAAAAATATCTTCCAATTCATGAACATGGTGGGTTTATTTATTTATTTAGGTCTTTTTTAATGTATTCTAATAGTGTTTTATAGTTTTTAATAAACCTTTACATATTTATTGTTAAATTTATGCCTAGGAATTGGATTTTATTTCATTGTAAATGAAATTATTTTCAAAATTTCAATTTTGGTTTCTTCATTGCTAGTCTGTAAAAATATAATAGATTTTTATGCATTGGCATTGTATCTTGCAAATTAATGAATCTGTTATTCGCTTTAATAGTTTTTCATGGTTTCCTTATGGTTTTCTATGCAGAAAATCATACCAAATGCAAATACATTATTATACCCTTTGCAAATACAGATAGTTTTACTTCTTTCCTTCTTGAATTATTGCATGTTGTTTCTTTTTATTTATTTTTTGACCTAATTGACCTGGCTAGAGCCTCAAGTATAAGATTGAATAGAAGTGGCCAGAACTTATTTCCCTGTCTTTTTCCTGAGGATAGAGAGAAAGCAGTCAGTCTTTAACCATTAAATTTGATGCTATTAATCAGTTCAAAAGAGTTATTCTTTATCAGGTTGAACATATGTCCTTGTATTCTTAGTTTATTGAATATTTTTTATCATAAAAGCATGTTGGATTTTTTTAGTATATCTTCTATTGAGATGATGTATGAGTTTTGTCTTTTATTCCATTAGCATAGTGTATTACATTAATTGATTTGGGAATATTATGACAGTTTTGCATTCTTGAGATGAGTCACATTTTCTTACAGTGTGTAATTATCTTTATAGGTCAGTGAGAATATTTCACTACAGGTATTTGCATCTGTGTTCACAAGTGATATTGGCCTATCGATATTTTATCTAATGATGTTTTGCTCTGTTATTTCATGTCAGAGCAATATTTACCTCAAAAACTGATCTGGGAAGGTTTTCCTCTTTTATTTTGTGGAAGATCTTGTGAAAAGTTGATTTCATTCTTTAAATGTTTGGTAGAACCCATCAGTGAAAGTAGTTGGTCCTAGAATTTTTTTGAGAGAAATTTTTTATTCACACATTCAGTCTCTCTACTTGTTATGTTGTTAACTGCTGTTGAGTCAGGTCCAACTCATGGTGATCGTCATAGTGGTTACAATGGCTGATTAGGAATTACTTCCAGAGTGGATTGCCACATCCTTCTCCCATTTTTGTGGTGCTGAGGATTGAATTAAGGGCTTCAGAGACTGCAGTGCAGCACTCTACCAACTGAGCTAAACCCCATCCCCCTTTGCTTGCTATAGAGATTTTCAAATTTTCTATTCTTTTGGAGTCAGTATTGGTAGTTTGAGTATTTTCAGAATTTAATCATTTGAGGAATCAAATTATTTTGTCCATAGTACTCCTCACTACCTTTATTTCTGGAAAGTTGTTAGTTATGTCCCCTCGTTTACTCCTGATTTTAATGTCATGAGTGTCTGTCCTTCTGTCTCTCTCTCTGTCTTGGTTCCTCTAGATAAACATTTGTTCTTGTGTTAATTTGTTTATCTCTTCCAAGAATCAACACTTTTTTTGCTCATTTTCCCTATTGTCTTTATCTTTTTATCTCATTTATATGTGCTGTTATCTTTGTAGTGACTTTCTGATTCCCATTCAGTCAGTTTGTGTTTATTTTTACAGTTTCTTAAAGTGGAAGTTTAGGTTATTTACTTTATGGTTTTAAAATATGTGTGTGCTTATCATTATATGTTTTCCTCTCCTGATTAAATTTTGCTAAATTTTGGTATTGGCAACTTTTTGTGTGATATTAGCATACCTATTGCAGCTCAAGTTTCATAACTATTTGTATGTGATAGGTATTTCCATCATTTTGCTTTCAAACATTTTTGTGTATTGATAACTATAGATTGTATTTTAGATATTTTTGGTCCATCTGTCAATATCTGTCTTTCAATTGGAGTTATTTCCATATACATTTGATATATTTATGAATGAAGTTGAATTTATGCATGTTATTTGGCCTTATGTATTTCTTCCATATGCCATATGTACTTGTTCCTCTAAACCTCCGTTTCTACCTTTTTTTGTTGTTGTTAAATATTTTCTAGTCCACAATTTTAATTCCTTTGTTGTTTAATACATCTGGGTTTTTTTCTCATTTGCAATACTGTGGATTACAACAAGCATGTTATTTCAACGTTCTAATTCAGATTAATACTAATACAGTTTCTATAATATAGAGAATATTTACTCCTATACACCTCCATATTCTTCATTTTATACTATTATCATACAATACAAATTCCATTTCTACATATTATAAGATGTTTGACATAGTTTTGTAATTATTGTATTTGTAGCTTAACATTTATGTAGGAAAATAAAAGTTGTTAATATATAGTTATCCTTTTTTTATGTTTACCTATAGAGCTACCTTACTGGTGCTGTTTATTTCTTTGTGTGGATCTGAATTACTGTCTAATAATTTCAACCTAGTAATTACTACCTAGTAATTTCAACCTAAATGTATCATTTAGTGTTACTTTTAAGGCAGGCCTGATAGTGGCAAATATTTGCAGTTCTTGTTCTTCTGAAAATGTTATTATTTCACCATTATTTTTGAAAATTCTTTTGTATATAGATTTTCTTCCTATTTTTTTCCAGCCCTTTAAATATACAGTTCCATTGCTTTCTGGCCCCAATGGTTTCTGATGAGAAATCAGCTATCAGTCTTACTGGGGTTCTTTTATGTGATGAATCATTGTTTTTTCTCTTGTTTTGTTTCGTCTTTGATATTTTTTCTTTGCCTTTCAGCAGTTTCACTATGGTGTATCTTTGTGTGAATCTCTACTTAGAATTCACTGATTTTCCTGGATGTGTAGATTAGTATTTTTAAATCATATTTGGGAAGAATTTGGCCACTGTGTCTTAAAATATGCTTGATTCTTTCTTCTTTCTCTTTCTTCTTGGACTTCCATTAAGCATATGTTGGTACACGTACTGGTGTCCCAGAGGCATTTAAGGTTCTGTTTATTTGTTTTCATTCTGTTTTTCCTTATGTTTCTCAGAAAAAGTATTCTCAGTTGATTATTCACCAATTCTTTCTATGAAGCTCAAATCTGTTGTTGAATGCTATTAGTAAATTTTCCATCTCTGTAATTTCCATGTGGTTGATTTTTAAATAATTTCCCTTTACTAATATTTTCTATTTGGTGAGATATCATTCTCACACTTTAAGTCTTTAATCATGATATTCTTTAAACATTTAAAATAGATGACTTGAAATCTTTCTCTGAGCTTCTTTAAGTTAATATTCACTAGTATTTTTTCAGTATATAAGTAATAAATTCTTGTTTCTTAACACAGGTCATAATTTCCAGTGAAAATGCAGTATTAAAAATAGAATATATCATGGGGAAATCCATACCCTCTTCATCCAGGTTTTTCTTGTATCTTCTGTTGTCATCTTGGTATTTGTTCATTTATTGAATCTCTCATTTATTCTTTAAATGTTATATATCTTGGGTATAGCTACTTAAGTCTCATATCAGTGAGCATTGTAGTCACCAAACTATAGGTCAGTGATTTTCTCAAATGTCCTGTACTCACATGCCTTCATCCCTATCCCAAAGGGTTCTGTGTGTGAATGTTTGAGAATATGTTCAACATCATAGCAGTTTACAAGTCTATATTAGCTTTCAGATCTTCTTCAAACAGGATCTCAATTCATCCATACTTGAAAGATTGAAGTGATCACAGTCTTACCTCATTATGCATATAGGCCTGCACATGCTCATATCCTCACAGAGAACTTGAGAGCTTTTCAAAATCCACTGATGCCCTGATCTACCTTTTAAGATTTGCCCAGATTCTTATTTGTTTCATAGAGGCATTAGAGAGTTGAAATATTAAACAGGTTTTTGAATACTGCTCTGAGTATAGGGTTTTAACAATTGAATGATCTCAATGTCAAGTCAAATAACATTTATGAATAGTTTTCCAGACAACTACAAGATAGGTCCAATAGTGGAAATATTCTCAGAGGAGAAGGAATTTGTTGAACAGCTCTAAACCTGGTCTGTCCCTCCAATTGCTGTAAGACTTCTGTTTTTCACAGGTACCAAAGCTATTAGGCTACTGGATTCCAAACAATACCAGGAAGACAAGAATAGATGTTATTTGAATTATGATACAACACACCTTGGCATATTATTAGTGAGATGCAGTAGTTTTTCACAAAAATATACCACTCATATTTTTCCAAGGCTTTAGGTATATCCTAGAGTTCTGAAAAATTTCATCTTGATGATTTTTTGCTAATATATTTGTTATTATTATGGATAAAAATGTGTAGAAATCTTCACTTTATTATTCCAAAATTAAGTCAAATACAATTCCTTTTATCTAAAAGGTAAAAGGTCATCGCTAATGTTTATATTCTTAGTTTATTCTCATAAAATAAAAAATATAGTCCTCATAACAGCCAGATACCACTGTCCAATTAAGATTTTTTAAATCATAGAAATGTACCATTTTAATAAGCTACATTTTAGTTTTTACTTCACTTTTATTTATTATTATTTCTTTATTTAATTTTTTAGAATTGGAGTGTTGAATCCAGGGTCTTATACATGACAGCCAAACAATTTACAACTGAGGTCCTCTTCCAGATCCTTTTTTATTTTTTATTTTGCACAGGCTGCTCTAGCTTCAAACTTACAATCCTCCTGTCTCAGCTCCTGAGTAGCTGGGACTACAAGTATATGTCAGAGCACACAGCAACTTTTATAAGTTAATATTTTATACTTTATATAAGTTTTGGGGGGCAGTGGAAAACCCTCTGTAATTCAGAATTATTGAAACTACCCAATTAAGTTTGAGATAATCCATTATATTCGTTTTCAGATTTTCAAACTTAGGTATGACCTAAGGAAACAGTTTCTTCTTTTTGAGATTTATTTGTATTTCTGCTATTAATGACAACTTTTTAATGAGTTCCTCCCAGGCATTTCCTAAGACATACAAGGGTAAACTGACTCAAATATCAAAAGGTTTGAAGGTAAAAAGCTTGAAATGTCATGCCCATAAATTTGCAGTGGGTTATAAACTTTACAAAATTAACTCTGTGAATTCTGTAGACTTTATTTCCTCTGAGGATAAGGGTCTGAAATCACAGAATCAGAAATAAACCAGTAACATAAAGGTGTGCAGTAAAGTTTATTTGAAAGCAGTGGATAATTTGAGTAAATTAATAACTCAGAGATACAAAGGCGAGGACATACACTAAGAAATTTTATAGATAAAACTCAGACACATGGATTTAGCTGTAAAATGTGGAAAATAATAGTATATATCTCATAAGCTGAGGGTAAAGATTAAATAAAATAATATATGTACATGAAACCTTGAAATAAATTGATATTTTGGTTGAAGTTTTTGATGTTGCTTATTGCTGTTTAATTTTAAGATAAATCAGTTGTCTCAATAGAAAAAAACTGTGTCATTATTATTGTAGATGTTATGGTAGGATTACTAGGAAAAAAGATAGAAATAATGAAAATCAGATGGTTCTTGTAGAATTAAAGCAGTGAATCAACATATTATGGATCAGAGTAGATCATGGTTTTCTGAAACACAGAGAGGCATCTGGGACAGTAGAATTTATAATCAATGAAATTCTATCAACATATTCAAAGAAAGAATATGCCAGAAACAAGCATGCATATTCAATGTTTTGACCACAAAAAGGTGGAGTATAAAAAGTGAACATTACCACTCTCCATCACAATATCCTAGAAATAAAGGCCAGTATATTTTGGAAGTAACCACAGAATTTGAAACATAAACATTATCCTTCTTATTCCAAATAAATGTGTTTTAATTATTTTTTCTAAATTAATTACAAATTTCATATGATTTAATATATATGCTTGTGACCTTTGCTACACAGAGAAATATGCCAATAGAAGGAAATGTTCTCACTGCAGTTTTTCATCTCAGATTCTGTGATGTTATCTATTGCAAGTCTACTTCTGGTGGACAGACTCCTTACCTTGAATTGCTTATTACTCTTTTTGTAATTTGTAGCTAATATCTAGACTTTGAACTATGGAACATTCACTTAGGAAACTCTCTGAGACCAAGAAAAACCTTTTAGGAGACAGCAGGTGAGGCTTTGACCCTGAACAAAATTTTATAGTGCTGCATTCTCATACTTTCTCTATAAAAATTACATAAAAACCCCTTTTCTGCCTTACAATTATTTTCATCTTTGGGGATATATAAGATGACCACAAACTGAGAGAGTTGTGTTCAAATCCCAATGGATTCCTATTATTGACTAGATGCATTATGCTCATCATAGATATTGATGAAAAACAATAGACTTGTTAAAGTGATTAAAAGAGAAAAGTCATTGGGCAGTCATGTCCTTTAGAAACACACACATATATTCTACAATATAAAAGTACTTTTCTTTTATTCATTGAATACATTTAGCCAGGCACTGTGGTATACACTTACAATCCATGTGACTCAAGAGGCAGAAGCAGGATTGCAAATCTGAGAGCTGAGATAGCCTGTGCAAGTTGGCAAGACCCTATCTCAAAATTTAAAAAAAAATTAAAATGGGGCTGGGGTGCAGTTCAGTGGTAGAGAACTAGCCTAGCTTGTGTGAGGCCCTGGATCCAAGGTCCTAGTATAAATAAATAAATAACACTTTAAAATATTTTTTCTTCATGACATAAAAGAAATTTGTAGAGATTAACTCAAATTAACATTCAATGCCTATATATATATATTTTAGCAGTGAACGATATATATATATATATATATATATATATATATATATATATATATATATCTCCAAGTAATTGGATATGTAGTTTTTATAAAAGAAAACAGGAATAACATTTAAATTGGTTCTCCTATTCCTTTCTTTACCCTTGAAAAGTGTTTTTGGTTTAGTTACAATGGTAATTCTTATTACTATATTTATGCTATTAATTTACAAATAATGCAAGTGGGATCATTTTGAGACCTCCTGCAAAATACATTCTGGATCCCTTTAATATGAGTTATTCAAAACTCACATGAAAACTGTTCCTGAAAGTAATAAAATTAGATTAGGCTTTGAGTAAATATTGGCCTTCAAATACCAGGACTGCCCAAAAATGTACACATGTGTAAAATGTTATCAATGTATAACTTTTCAAAGTTGATTGAATTATAGTAGCAATATATAGTATGATATTCTCGATTATATTTGTACTATCACATCAGGAACAAGCATATAATAATGTAATCTTAAAATTGTTGTTAGGTGCCGTCGAGTCGGTATCCGACTCCTAGTGACCCTTATAGGGTTTTCAATGGCTGACCGCTTCAGGATTGTCTTGGGAGTGGATTGCCAGGTCCTTCTCCCATTTTTGCGGTGCTGGGAATTGAACTCGGGACCTCAGAGACTGCAGTGCAGCGCTCTACCAACTGAACTAAATCTCAGCCCAATCTTAAAATAGCAACATGAAAAGTTTTCATCTCAAGATAGGTATACATTTTTTTGGTGTCCTTCGTATATTGAATGGTGGTGGTGATGGTGGTGGTGGTACATTATAAGATAATCCAGTAAGTTTCTTTTTTTTCTTTTTTTTTCTTTTGTGGGGGCTAGTAGAAAAGAAAATAATAACTTGAATAACAATTCAATAATATGACCATTTGTTTATTTCATTTTACAATTTTTCTATCTAATCATTCATTTATTTAAACTACTACTGTCTACCAGAAACTATTCTAGAGTTTGAGAATACAGTAATAAGCAAGACAAGCAAGATGTGTAAATCTCATGGAATTTACATTGTAATGGGAAAAATGACACCTAAAAAGTAAATTAATGCTCCCAAAAGCAAATAAGAGTAAAGGAATAATTGCTAAAATGAAAGTAAGATGGTCATAAAGATATCTCTAAGTTTAGAAAGAGAGCTGGAGTCTACCTCAGTCGGTAAATTGCTGTTCTGCATGCTCTGAGTACCAGGGTCCCAGCACCACAAAAAGTGGGAGAAGGACCTGGCAGCCCACTGCTGAAACAATCTGCCTTTGAAAACCCTATGAGTATCAGAGAAGCACTGACAATAGCACCAGGCATAGCAGAGTGTCAGGGAGTGTTTCATTCTGTTGTACATAGGGTCACTATGAGCTGGACCCAACTCCTCGACAGCACCTAATAACAACAAACAAGAATTTTAGGAAGGCTTGCATAAATGAAGACTTTTGTCATAACAATCCAATAATCTCAATGTCACAAAATTTTAATTCTCCTAAAATTGGCTGTAGATTGAAGGTAATTTCAGTCAAAGTTCTACCAATTTCTCTCCTATAAGTTGATAAACTGATCCTAAAATGTGGAAAAGCTTGGTTTAGAAAAACAAAAAGCCAAGGAAATCTTAACAAGAATGATGACGGAAGACCTGCATAATCAAATACAGTATCTATGCTAGTTAAGATATGGTATAAAACAACGGGAACAAATACCCAGAAACAAACCTACACAAAAATTCACGTTATGATGAACTTAAGACTAGGTGGGAATGACTGATGCCAGGTAGGAGATGAGAAAGAACTGAATTAAATACAACAAAAATTATGATACAAAAACAAAGAGGGGATGAGGTAGATATAAGAGGCGGTTAAAGCTGGGCATGGTGATGCACACCTGTAATCCCAGTGACTCTGGAGACAGAGACAGGCAGAGGCAGGAGGATCACAACTTCTAGAACAGAAGCAGTCTGTATAATTTAGCAAGACCCTGTCTCAAAAAGTAAACAATGGGCTAGGGGTGCAGCTTGGTGGTACAACACTTGCATGTAAGTGTGAGGCCCTGGATTCAACCCTCAGTATTGCAAAAATTATATATATATATATATATATATATATATATATATATATATATGCACACACATATATACATATATTTACACACACATAAATACACACACACATATACACACATACATACATATATACATATACATATACATGTATGTGTGTATGTATATATATATATATATATATATATGTGGATTGGAGATTAGAGAAGAGTACCTGAGAACATAGAGGACTAATTTTTGTTTTTTTGTTTTTTTTGTTTTTTTACCTGGTATCCTACATCTACACAAAGATATGTAGCACAGAGAGGGTAATGTATAAGTGAAGATTTACTTCTTTTTTTTCCTAATACTAGGGGTTGAACCCAGGGTTTCGTGCTTGCATGCTTTGCAAGTGCTGTACTACTGACCTCTGTCCTCAGCTCATTTTATTACTTTTTGAGACAGGGTCTCACTAAATTAAGCAGACTGCCTCTGGTCTCGAACTTGCGATCCTCCTGCCTCCGCCTCCCTAGTTGGTGGGATTACAGGCAGGTGCCACCACGCCAGGACGATTAACTTCTTTTATAGAAGATTAACTTCTTTTATAGTTTAGTTACAAGTGATGTCTACAGCTATGTGAGTGGCTGCCGAAAACCCTGTAAAAAATAGAAGACAGATGAAGACTGAAATCTAGTAAAGGGATGGTATTGGAACAGAAGTCCATGAGACTAGGGAAGCTGGATATCATCACAGAAGCAAGAGATTTCCAAGAGAAAAAGAATGATCAACAGTTCCAAATGCATAAAGATACAATAAGGATTTGAAAAAAAAAAAAGAACCAGTTCCGATAAGGAAAAGTTAAAAAGTAGTATTTACAAGAATCATGTTAACATAATTAGGCACAGAAGCCCAGTTGCACTGGTTTAGAGAAATTTTTCAAAAAAGGAAATACAAATATGAATATCATTTTGTCATAGATCTTGGCTGTCACAAAAAAATAAAACTTAAAGCATCATTATAAATACTTTACAAATGGTCATTACATTTTTTTCTATGTGCATGGATGGTGAAATATGAATATGAAAGAAAAACGTGAAAAAAATTTTAAATCCATACTGTTAAACTGCTATTCACAATGTAATAAAATCATGCAAATTTTAGCTTTATTTCAAACTTAAATTGACTGTCCCATTTTAAGTGGACATTAATAGTTAAGATGTGAGAGATATAACATAAGGCATCCAGAAACTGCTAAAGATTGAATCTGTGAAAAGTTGCAATGCCAACTCTTGGAAAGGGTTTTCTATAAATGCCATAGTGATTTATCTAGATTATTTTGCTTTGCTTCCACGTGTTCTCACAGCAAAATGTACTGATCCGGGTCATAGCCCTTACCATATTCTGTAGTAATACCTTAAATGTCCATGCTGTCTCATATTGTAATTCATCAATTCCCAGAACACAGGCTAGAATAATGTCTTTTCTATTATTTCAGCCCTAAAGTATGTATGTATGTATGTGTGAAATGAATAAGTAAATGAATATGTAAGAAGGCTTATCAGAAGAGGCAAGTTGAAAAGGAGATGATTTTCCACTATATGTACTTTATGTACTATAAAGAGTAATAAGGAGTTATGATTTTAACAGCAATGAACTATGAAGAATATACACAGGTGAATCATTTAGAACTGTGTATCAAAAGGCAAATACAGATTATCAATGAATAATAAGAAACCTAAGAAATTGTGTCTTAGGAAAGTGGTAAAAAAGACAAAGTGCCTATTAAAAATATGAAAATGATATAAACAGGTAATTTGTAAGAGCAGAATTATGCACAGATGAAAAGCATATGACAAGATACTTGATTCCAATTAGTAACCAAAGAAATGCAAATAAAAGAGTAAGATACTATCTTTGTCTTTCAAAAAACCTAGTGTTGGCAAAGTCAGGGATGGAGGTGTGAAATGCTTCAAATTTTAATGATGATAGCAGCATAAATTTCTACATTACTGTGCCATAGCCCAGTGGCATCAGATCCTGTCAGATCTCGGAAGCTAAACAGGGTCAGGCCTGCTTAGTACTTGGATGGGAGACCGCCCGGGAACACCAGGTGCTGCAGGCTTGGGAGACAGACCTGGCAACCCACTCCCAAAAATCAATCTGCCATTTAAAATCCTATGAACTGCAGAGAAGCACTGACAATAATGTTTCGCCTGTTGTATGTAGGGTCTCTATGAGTTGGATACTGACTCGACGGCACCTAACAACAACAACAGCAGTGAAGCTAGTTTGACTATATCTATCTTGATTTAAAACTCAGCTACCCAGCCAGGCAGCAAGGTGCTATTGTGATCCCAGGAACTTGGAAGGCTGAGGGAGGATTGAGAGTGTAAGTCCAGAGGCAGCCTGCACAACTTAGTGAGACACTGTCTCAAAATAAAATAAGAAACAAAAATGGGGCCAGAGGTATGGCTCAGTAGTAAAACACTTGCTTACCATATGTGTAAGACTCTGGGTTCAATCCCTAACACTGAAAAATACAAAGTAAAATAAAATAAAATAAAATTCAGTGATTCTACTTCCAGAGTCCATCTTTGAGATGTATTACATGATTCTAAAAGAATAGATGTTGAATGTTTTTTACATTTTTGTAATATAAAAGTGAAATATCAATAGAAAAGGGACAAAATAAATATAATACAGGCACATATGTGCTATGGTCCTATACACTCATTAAAAAGGATGTAGTAGGGCCAGGTATGTAGCTCAATAATAGAACACTTGCCCTGCATTTATGCAACAAAAAATAATGTAGTAGAAATATACATCTGGACCAGAAGAATTTCAGTGACATTTTCAAAATAAATAAGTATAAAGATTCACAAAATATCCATTGGATGATTGATTCCATTTCAAAAAAATATGAAATGTATAGACATAAACATATTTGTGTATGGATCTAGAAAAGACCTAGAACACTAAGCAGATAACAATGGCCAACCCTGTGGAGCATATGAATGAGGGAAGGTTTTTGTTGTTTTAACTTTTTAAAACTCCATTTTTTCTGATTTTACAAGACTTTTAGTAAAAAAGTAAAGCTCTCACAAAAATAGACTTATTATAGATAATGTCATATTTAATCTAATTAAACAAAACTGAGAAGAAAATGAACAATATAGGTAGGAAAGATTAAAAGCCAATATGATTTCTAACAGGCCTAAATTTAAAAAAAAGAATTAGAAAGGATTTAAAACACATGAATCAGCAGGCCCTTAAAGAATTAGTGGACAAAGCTGAAGAGTGTTATTTTAGGGCACATATCTTTTTTTTTAAGCCATCACAGTTTTGGGGCTTGAGAATATATAAAACAGCCCACAGATCAGATTGTAGCTAAAGGGATTCATGCTTGCATTTTGCTATAAAGTTCAAATTGGAAGCTGTTCAGGCAGAAAACTAATAGAAATGGGCAATAGCTAATTAACCTAAGGCATCAAAGTAATTGCTCTGCAAGAAGCAATTTAAAAAGACCTTTTATTTATTTATTTATTTATTTATTTAAATCATAAAATGTCCTATTTGACTTCTATTGCATGAACAAAAATATGAATATATATGAATATATATATATATATATATATATATATATGCATGTGTATAGATAGATAGATAGATGGATAGATAGATAGATTTAAAAAAATGTACCTGTTCCAAATTCTTGGTAAGTTTCTAAAAAGGCAGAAAAAATAATAAGAACTTTGCTTCATATTTTAGGATTAGAGCTTTTCCATATATGGAGATAATAGGAGTAGATCCTTGAACTAAATATGGATCAGTGAACCTGATAATACTCATTTATGCAGCCCTGAATCACAATTCTCACCAATACAATCATTGGAATCAGCTACTCTCCAGTGCAAAGATGTTTAATACAGCAGTGACTCTCTGAAGCCAGTGCAAAATGCTATTGTGACTAGAGTGTGGAATGAATATGTAACATCCAAAATTAGCTGCTATCTGCCACAAACTACAGCTCTGACTTCCAAATTTTTGTGCATAGTTCCTCTTATTTTTCAAAAAACATCCACACCTATACACTCAAATAAACTAATTCCTCAGGAAAAAATAAATAAAAAAGAAGAAGAAGAAGAAGCTTTCTAGGTATTTCTAGAGGTTATGTTCTCAACTCAACTGTGACCTCTCACAGAATTGGTACAGAAGTTAAGACCACTGCTACCATTGCATAGGATCCATGTATTCCATATATTTTCTACCAAACTTTAGGATTCATTTCCAAGTGGTTAATTTAGAAACCCACCCAAACTGCACCAAATGCTCTGATCAAACATAGAACAATTACAAAGAATTTCTTTTGATTTCTCTCCTATAATCAGATGGATAGATTTTCCTAAAACTGAGTCACATTGTAGAAATGTGGGTATGCCAAAAAGCATGCTTTAAAAAGGTGAAATCAATTCTTTGAGACTCAGCAAGTATCCTATAATCATTCAATTTTCAAGGTTATCTATTTGTTTCCACAATTAAATTGGAAATTACTTGAAGGAAGATAGTCTGTTCAACAATTGTGTTTGCTAGAACATGTAATGGATAGTGAATCAGGTATATTGGATGATCTTTTTTCATTAATTCGTTTATAAATTTTAACCTCAGTGTGATAAATGATAATTCTAGTATTTTATTCTTATATTTACATTGTATTTTACTTATATTTATATAAATGAAACTTACCCAGCTCTTAAAATACCATTTACAAAACCATTCTTAACACCAGTCTTGGAAAAACAAAATATTTTTCAAGAAAATATGTCTCCTGAACTGTGATTTTTCTTTACATAATATTAATATCTGTTTATTTGTCTTTTGTTGCAGGATTTATTTATACCTGTGGTGGAACTTTAAAAGGACTAAATGGCACTATAGAAAGTCCTGGTTTTCCATATGGATATCCAAATGGTGCAAATTGTACATGGGTAATAATAGCAGAAGAACGAAATAGAATACAAATTGTTTTTCAGTCATTTGCACTGGAAGAAGAATATGACTACTTATCCCTATATGATGGACATCCTCATCCTACAAACTTTAGGACAAGGTAAGTATATTTTGAATGGAAGAAGGGAGGAAAATATTTTGTGGGAAGACTAATTTATTTCAAAAAGAACACTTAACCCATGATGCAACTGTAATAAACTCATACCAAATAGCTAAGTATTAGTCATTTAGAAATGTATTATTCCATAAATAAATTATCTACATATCTCTGATTTCATACTAGTGTATTACTATTGTCTATCAAAAGGTGAATGCAAATTGAATTGTATCTTAGAATAGCTAAGGTATTTTGTGCTTTAAATTAATTATCTCAAGGTTTCATGCATTATGGGCATAACTTGTGGTAAAATGAAAGCATACCATATATTGTATTTCAGTGGTATATGTGCAATTTAATATATAGCAATATACAAAAATGCTTAAAATTCATTATTTATATGATATGTGGATAAATATCTGAACATTATGTTCTTTCATATCACAAATCAGAACATTCATGTTTCTGTCAATAAAAATGAAAGTATTTATTTTTGAGGCTAGTTAATATAACTAGTGAACATTAGCTAGGTCCTTGTAATTAAAGTGGCTCCTCATAATTTCATATTGGCAAATAGTTTACCAGAAGTATGAAGTACTTGTGCTGTTTTAGCAAAAACTCATTGTAATCATAAATTAAATATAAATCAACCAAAAAATTCAAAATGTCTATCATGGCATATTTCAGTTAGTCCTAGATTTATGCCTGTGTGTATATATTTTTCTTCAAGTGTAGTAAACTTTTTAAATCCCAATTTAAAATATTCCAAGCACATAATATGTATAAGCAAAAATCTTTTTGTATTTGTCTGTTTGTTTTGATTCTGTAACTCTGCCACTATTTCTAATATTCTATAAGAATCCTATTCTCAGCATTAACTTTTTATACTTTCATTAGTCTTTCAATGTCTTAGGCATTGATTTTGTGTATTTTTAAATAAAATGTTCATGCTTTTCATCCTTCTGCTTTTAGTCATGAAAAATATAATGTCATGCAGAAAATGATGGATCCTGAGTTAATATTTACATTGTACTGTTGAGTTTGTTACTCACCAGCTGTTGGAGCAATTCATCCTATGCTTAAATTGTGAGAGGATAAGAATAAGAGGGATATTATCTATGTCACTCTGGTCTTGTGACACTCTTACAGGAAACATGTATAAAAGAGCTGCATGAATATAAAATCTTTTTATTATATTACTAGTGAAATTTTATATATCATTTCTATTATAATCTAGTATTATAATACACAATGCAGTAATGACTACAAATCTAATAATTTTCTGTTTTATTTAGTATATATTCATTACATAAAGTAAGGAGTTTCATTATGATATTTCCATATATATATGTACTTTTAGCACATTCTCTGCTTCAATTACTGTTCATTATTCTTCTCTCTGTTTTTCCTTCCCCTTCTATATCCTTATAATTTTCTCTTTTAGTTCAAGTCCTCTACTTTTCCCCCAACTTCTGTATTTGAGTGAAAATGTTACATTTGTGTTTCTGAGTATGGTTTATTTCACTTAACATGATGACTTCTATTCCTAATTATTTTCCTGAAAATGACATAATTTCACTCCTCTTTATGACCAAGTAAACTTCCATTGTATATATACACATTTTCTTTATCCAGTCATCTGTTGATGGACATCTAGGCTTGTAGCATAATTTAGTTATCATGAATATTGCTGCAATAACTACAGGCACTCAGCATTCTCTGTGGCAGTCTGACTTTATTTCTTTTGATATATACTCAAGATTGGTATAGCTGGATAACATCTTACTAGTACACATTTGAATTGTTTCCAGTCAGAATGACAGTGTGAAATACTTGAGTTTTTCAAATCACATTTTGCTTCAAGGAAAAGTTCACTAGACTAATTACAGATAAATTTCTGTTTTTTCGTTTATCTTTTTCTCCACTGGTTTATTTGGTATTTCTGATTTCTTCTTCTTATACTATTAAACTCCTTCAATATCATCCTATTAAAAAATACTCTGTGGCATACACTTCTAACAGTGTTTTTTCATCATCATTTCAAATATCCTTAAAAGGTGGATTTCTTGCTGGGCAGGCCCGGTGGTACACACCTGTAATCCCAACATTTAGGGGGCAGAGGCAGAAGGATTACAACTTCTAGGGTCGCTATGAGTCGGATACCGACTCGACGGCACCTAACAACAACAACAACAAGGCCAATCTGAGTTTACATAGTGAGACCCTGTCAAAGGCATAAACAAAATCAAAAACAAAAGCTGGCTGTCTTTTGCTAATAACACAGTACTAAATCAACACAGAAAATAAGAATGTGTATATGCATGTATGCTTGCCGTATCTAATTATGTGTGTGTGTGTGTGTGTGTGTGTGTTTATAAGGGTATCTTCCCAGACCTGTACACATTCAATAACATGACAGATCATAAGAGAAAACAGGTCTGTCCAAGAATTTCAAGACAGCTCAAAGGATGTATATAAAATACAAAGACTTTTGTGTAATTTCTTTACACAAACGACATATGCTCTATAATTGGTATAAATATTAAGAAGTACTACTCTTAATATTATCTGTTAGTTTTTATAGATTTACTGTTTGTATCTTCTATACAAGTATTTGTTTTCCTGTTCTCTATAGAGTCCCTCAAAAGTGAGAAAGCACATTATTATTTTACCTCTGCCCCCTTTTTAAAAAAATTTTTAAAACAGTCATGGTCGCTGGGATATTAAAAGACTTACTGATATTGGGATAATTTATTGTTCTCATTCTTTTCTTATTCTAATCTGTAAATTGGAAACAATAGCACCTATTTACAGAGATTTTTATGAGGAGTACAATGGAGTCAAATCTCAGTAAATCTAACACTGGCATTTATTGAGAGATTCCAGTGTACCTGACACTGCTAAGTATTTTATATTCATTACAATATGTAACTTCTCTTCTGCCCAAACAATGTGAAATAATTACTATTATTAACATTATCTTTTTACAATTTGGAAAATGAAACTTTAATTACTTGTCCAAGAGTAACATTGTTGAAAGTAGCAGTTTGCAATACAAATTTATTTCAGTTTAGAGCTTAACCTTCTTAACTGTATATACTTATTGTTACATTTGATGTTCAAGATTTATGTATTGATATGCAAATTAAAGCCTATATTTTCCTAGCAATATTTGATAAAAATCTAATAATAATATAAGTAATAAAATATTTTCAAACACATATGTTGTTGTTGTTAGGTGTCGTTGAGTCGGTGTCCGACTCATAGCGACCCTAAGTACAACATGGGAAACACTATTGTGAGTGCTTCTCTGCTGTTCATAGGGTTTTCAATGGCAGATTGATTTTTGGGAGTGGGTTGTCGGGTCTGTCTCCCAAATTTACAGCCTCTCGTGTTCCCAGGCAGTCTCCCATCCAAGTAGGAAGCAGGCCTGATCCTGCTTAGCTTCCGAGATCTGACGGGATCAGATGCCACAGGGCTGCAGCTGCAGGGTTCAAATACATATATGATGACATAAATACAAACGGCCTACAGCCATACCACTGTGGAGTCTTATCCTGTCAGATCTTGGAAGCTAAGCAGGATTGGCCCTGGTTAGTATTTGGATGAGAGATTGCATAAGGTGCTGTAGGTTTGGGAGAAGGACCTGGCTACCCACCCCTAAAAAACAATCAACTGTTGAAAACCTATGAAACAGCAGAAAAGCACAACAATAGTGTTTCACCTGTTGTAAGTAGGGTAACTATGAGTCGGAGACTTGAGGCCATCTGACGACAACAACAACAACAACAACAACAAAAACTATAATTTTATCCTTCGTATTTGTTTTATAGGCTGCATTCCAATCTGTACTCTATAACATTTTGTTCACTGTAGATGTGAAATGCATCTTTTGGTCTTTGTGCTTAAAGAAAAACTGTTGCTAATGTTACATCTGATTTTACTTAGTAAGAATGGGGGGGAAAATCCAATATGTAATCTTCAGCCCCTTCCAGACTGTTTATATGCAAAATCTGCTGTTTGATTAAAAGTTGAAACTGCTGTTAGCAGAGTTTGGTTCATGTTTGCATCTGTTTCTTTGACTCACTGTTTTCTTGCTTTTTGTTTCTCTCACATGAAATCATGTTCTCACTTAATGCATGCTCTTATGGTATGCTTGCTGTTTTCTTTGTTCTAGAAATCAATACTCATATTTAGTTACTCTTCATGTGTTCCAAAGTTTTTTTTTTTAAGTAGCTTGCTATAGTTGACTTGCTATAGTGCAGATAAGATGGCTTGTGGCTTTTGCTTATAAATACAGAGGCATATTTGGTATGCAACCCCAGTTTCACATTTTTACAATAATTGGCATAAACTCTAATTATTGATAATAATTCTTATTTTCCTATACATTTTTATGCATTAAATAAAAATTGATATTGGTATTTGAATGTGATACTTTCAGCAAGGCACAGTTAGATTTCCTTCTTAGTTTTAGCTTTACCTTTTAGCAGATGTTGGTGTATTTAAAGTGACTGATCTATTTTATGCATAATAGTTCCTGTAGGTTTTGTTCACTCTGTTTATGCTAATATTGTATTATCAATAAGAAAAATATACCACAAAGTAAAAATAGATTGAAAAAATCACCTATAATATAGAGGGTATATACAGCTATATTTGAATAGTTAAAATCATCCCACATGTGTGAATTCGTATCCATATTTAATCTCTATATATTATAATATATACATTTCACATGTGGGTAGAATTTTTATAAGCATCAACTTGTTGAATGCTTATATTTAATCATGTAAATGGACTGAAATTCACTTAACTATTATGTTGTAAAATTTTTCATTCTTTTCTTTCATAATTAGTTCAAATATTAGTATCTGCATGAATATATAATTTGTACAGACTAGTTTATTAAAACAAATTGCCTGGACTTATAAACAAATAACTTTGTTCAAATTACTAATCTACTTTCCAAAAGCTTACATCAATGAATGTTACTACAGGGAGAAAATAGTGTACTTTATTTACCCATAATCCTATCAGTGTTATAGCCTTTATTCTTAATTTTATTACCTTATTGATACATATGAGTATTATAGATATCTAACATCCTCTTGTAGATGATAGTCATTCTTCGTTTTGGCTGCAAATTTATTTCTTTCTGTTTATATGTCATCTTTCGCGATATTTAATTTACTTATTCTTCAATTATGTAAATATCTGTCCTTATCTGTGATAAAAATATTTTGAAGCTTATTAGTTATTTAAGCCTTAGTTATTCTTTCTTACACAAATAAGTGAAGAATTTTAATTTTTTTATATAATGATATGCATTGTATTTTTATTTAGAGAATCTTTCTATATCTTTTAATTTTAGAAAGCTAGCAATCTGATATTTTACATTTACTTTTCAAATACATTTTCTGATTCTTGCATGTGCAAATTTAATACATTTGAAAAATCAAATTTTTAAAGAATCTCTTTTACTAGAAGACAATGATTATATTAATACTAAAACCAAGTGAACAGAATAGTTATACCTTAAACAAGGGCTAACTAGAAAGGCTTTTGCTTGGTACATCACCTGTACTCTTCTCACTCATATTTGGATATGGAAGATCACCTTATGAGACTGGGCTGTAATGGAAAATCTGATTCCTAGCACCTTAAGCAAAAGTAATTTTGTTTCTCTCACATAACTATAACTCCACTATTATGAAATTGGTCAGGAAAGCAAAAGTTTTCCCAAAAGTTCATAAAAGGAGCCTACTAATATGTTGTTGGCCAGAAGTGCCTCATGTTGGCATCCCTCAATGAAAAGTATTCTGGAAAAAGATTATTTCATTTCCAGCCTCAATTATGAAAAGTGGCATGGAGAGGGCTGAGGCTCAGTAAACTAGTGAAATCTATCAAAGTACCCTAATATTCCTACCTACAGTTTTTATTTTACTGCTTGAAATCAAAGTTTAAATTTTAAGAATGCTTCATCTTCTGGCTAGGTGCTGTAGGATATACCCGTGATCTCAGTCAGTTTGGAGTCTGAGGCTGGAGGATCGCGAGTTCCAGGGCAGAGGAAATTTGTACAATATAATAAGGCCATATCTCAAAATAAATAGGAGATGGGTGCATCTCAGTGATAGAACACTTGCTTAAGAGGCATGAAGCCCTGGGTTGAACACCCAGAACTACTGAAAAAATAAATGGTTAATCTTCTAAATAAATTATTCATACAATTAAAAACTGAAAAAGACGAAGTAGCTAACTAGTACATATTCACAATGCAGTAATGACTACAAAGGAAAATTTATCTTCTTGAATTATAAAAATATCCATGAATTAATAATGCTAAGAGTAAAATCATAAGATACAAAACAAAAATAAATATAAATATAAATATTACATAAAATCATATTCATAGAGGCTGACACTATTATATGATAAACCATCTGCTACACAGAAATAGAAAGCAGGTTGAAGGGAAAGAGTTTGTTATTTTAAATATGGTCACCTAGGACAAGCTGATAGAGAGCCCATGACATTTGGAAAGATATGGTAGAAATGAGAAATTTCTAAGTGAAATGAACAACCACAGCAGAGATCCTAATTCTGTAGCAAACACATGACAAAGAGGAAACAAGGAAGGCAGACAAGTGGTGGGACAGGGTAGAATCTGCAGACATAGTGGAAGTCTGCAGAGACTATGAATTTTTATGAGTGAGTTAGGAATCCATCAAAGTGTGGAGCAAAGACGTGATATAACTCAGGCCCCTAACAACATAGTTGACTTGCCCTGTACAAAGTTACCAGGTCTGGGACAATCATTCCATTTTGTGCTAGTTTAATCAGGTTTGTGCCCTGAATATGGTATAACTCAGCAAAAGGATAGCTTTCTGTTTTTTTTTTTAATACGGTCACAAGAAGGGGTCCTTTTTTCAATGTGACACATTTTTCTAGTTCCCACAAGTCTTAACACTATTATGTCTTATAATCTCAAAGGACCATTTTGAACTGCTTTGTGAAGAACAGAATCTGTCAACTCAAGCAAAAAGTTGTCATTTTTTGATATAGTGAATTAATGTGTGATAAATTGATGTGCAACATGTATCAAGTTACAGAATATTCAATATCATTAGCCACAACTCTATTCCATTACATTTTAAGAAATGTTATTTTACATGAAAATAAAAATTACACTTATATTTTATATTATCTTTATATCATATTTATTTTATAAAGAGAGTAGAGGCTACAGATAAAAAAATCATTAAGGAAGCTGAAATACCTAACATGCTACAACCTCTCAAAGATTTATTGGCATGAATAGTTATAAGTGAGTTCCTTTAAATTCTTCTGAAACGGAAAAATCTCAGTGTAAAATTTCTCCTGATCCCTGATGACATGCAGATTTGCTATATCTGTAATCTGCTACTATCAGCTCTTCGAAAAGTGTACCAGCAGACAAATGCAATTCTAATGAAAGGATAATGTACCGTCGCCATAAGAATGTACCATTGAAGTAGATACAGTGGTACTGACCTGAAGTCCTAGCTACTCAAGAAGTGGAGGCAGGGGAATCTCTTGAGCTCAGAAGTTGGAGGCCAGGCTGAGTAACACAGCAAGACCCATCCACTTTTCCCCTTAAAAAGAATGTAACTTTGGTTAAATAATAGGTAATAATATTCAGTGTTTCAGTACTTCAAAGACCAAAAGCATAATTAGTTTGGTTATTGTTGGTGCCATCAAGTCATATCTTACTCATAGTGACCCTCTGTACAACAGAACAAAATACTACACAACACTGTGCCATGAACACAGTCTTTTTATGTTGAGCCCAATATTACAGTCACTATGTTCCTTATTTTGAGTCATGCTATATCAGCAAAAGAAGATCCAAGGAGCTTTACTCCATTCCTGTCATTAAGGTTGTCTGAATTTTGAGGAGGCAACTCTTCCCCAGTCATTTCTTGAATTCCTTCCAGCCTCATTTTCCAACATTTTATTTGACTGTGTCTCTGCTATTCATAGGGTTTTCAACGGCTAATCATTTTTGAAAGTGGGCTGTCAGGTCCTTCTGCCTAGTCTGGAAACTCAGCTGAATCCTGTCTACCATGGCGGCCTTCTTGGTATCTGAAATATCTATGGCATAGCTTTCAGCATCAGAACAACATGGAAGACCCCACAGAATGACAGGCTAACAGACACATACCAGAAACTCATTTATAAAATGTTGGCCATACATTCTTGATAATATTCCTAGAAATATTAATTCCACAATATGATAAAGGATTTAATCTTTTAAACTAAATGATGTTTATATATGTGCATGTGTGCATTAACCACATGGCTAACTTTAGCAATTATTTAAAGAGGGATTACAGATGGTCATTTGTACTTGTGTGGAGTTCAGGATTGTACAACTTCTATTCCATTAAATTTAGAAGTAATGCAAAGAAGTATGAACTATCACACTACTAATTAAAAGGCATAAACTGCCAAAATTTAAAGAATACAGAGAGAGAAATATGAGTTCTAAATAGTGATTAAAAATCCAATTTTTGGTTGCTTACAGATCTTATGGTTGCATACACAGAAAACCTAAGATAGCTGAATAAAAATCTATAGAATTAACAAGAAAATTTAGCATTTCTACCAGTGTCAATATCTTATCAACCATCTAAAGTTAAAAGAAATATGTATTTCATTGCAAAAAGCATAAAATTAATGTTGTGTAATAGTTAAAAATAAACCCCCTAAGTATCATACACAGTATATAATAAAAAATAAAATTTAGTACATATTGATAAAAAGTTGGAAAGCAGACAGTCTCAATGTTTTCATGATTGAAATTATAAAATTTTATAAATTTCTCAATTTTTGGAATTGTAAAGAGATTCCATTCAACATTCCCAATTTATTTTAGGTTACTTGAAAAAAATGATACAGTTGCTCATCAAACTATCACATGAAATAACCAGAAAATATGTAAATAGAAGAGTAGAAAGTTTAAACTGCAAGGTCAGTATATCATAGAAAGCAATACTTAACATGGTGTTGACCTATGTAAGAGTATATACTTGAAACAAATTAGACAAATAGAATAAATTACACTGCAAAATACATTAAAGGAAACATGTGCTATGTCCCATTATTATTAACATGATCTCAAAAATGTAAAGATATATAGATTGCAAAATATGATCAAATGAACAAAAACATTTTCTAAGATCAAAATACACTCCAAATAAAATAAAAATTATCAAGTGGAAATTATCTGCAAGAAGTGTAAAACAAAGACTTGATAGGTTTAATATAAACTTTAAAAGACAATATGAAAACTACGGTCATATAAAGAGAAATGCACACAATAGAAAAAAATGTTAAAATGCTAATAAGAAAATAGTAAGAGCAAGTATCACAATCAGAAAAAAGCAAATGAAACTAGTAAGGTAATGTTTTCCAAGTATAAAATTGTCCAAAAAGTTGTAAACATTGTGAACATTGTATGCTAATGAAGTTATTTGGTTTATTTTCTATATAAGAAGTGGAAAAATCAGTTTGTGCATTGTTACTGAAAAATAGTTGCATAAGGTATCAAAAATGTTTAAGAGGTAGGTGCTATTTTTCAAGCTTCTTCTATGCATTTCTTATAAATAAAACATTAAATATGGCCTCTTCACCAGCCACACACCTGTAATCCCAGCTACTCAGATGGCTGATGCTGGAAGATGGCAGGTTTGAGGCCAGAGACAGCCTGAGTAACTAAGCAAGACCTTGTATCTAATGAATAAATGAATGAATGAATAAATAAATAAATAAATAAATAAATAAATACAAATAAATAAGGACTGCAGATACAGCTTAGTGGTTGAGTGCTACCTGTGATGAAGGCCTGGGTTCAACCCTTCAGTAAAGCAGAAAAAAAAATCCATTCTTCAAATTGGGCACAGATTTTCTCTCCTGTTTTGCTATTTATCCTTGCTATTTTGTTTTAAGCAGCAAAATCATAAGTATCGATAGAGTAGTGTTTAATAACCAATGGTGACAACACATTAGTTAGAAAATAAGTCTTGTAAGAGTTTTTATGGACAAGGAAGGGGCTAGAAATTTTTTGAAAAACAGATTGCTAAATAGCATATAAGATCACATAACAAGATAGTTTGTGCAGGGGGTCTCTGTGTACATTTGTGCATTTATTAACAGGGAAATTTCCTCCAAAATGACACGTCTGATTAGTTCATGGTGATGAAGTTATCATTCTTCCCTTTTATGCTACTTCTCTCAATGACCACACACACAGACCCCAAGTACTACAAGGTTGAATCCACAGCCTCAGCCTCACATCCTGGGCAAGTGCTAAACCACAGAGCTACAACCCCAGCTCCTTCTTTTATTTTGAGACAGTTATTGCCTCAAACTTGTGGTTCTTCTGCCTCAGGCTCAGGAATAGCTATGATTACAAGCATGCACAATGACTTCTGGCACTACTCTTTGATTTTTTTTTTTTTTTACTTTGAATATCCAGTCCATTAAACAAAAATGTTATTCTACTTCCCTTACATATCTTCTTACTTGCAAGATTTTTCAAATATTTATCATTAAGTGGTATATTTTAAACTTCAAATTGGGAAAGACAAACATCTTACAAAACTGAGCATTGACTAAGTCCATTCTCAATAATTTAGAACTTCAAATGAATCACACTGTATCATGAAACTTTTTCTTTTTTAAGTTTATAATCTATGTGTATATACTTAATAATAAGAAAGGAATTCTGAGGATGAAATTTAGTTTGTAAAGATACAAAATATGATAGGTAAGTAATTGTATATGAGTGTCAAAATTATTATTTATTTTCTAAACAATTATTGTTTCAATGATCCAAATAATTGCCTTAAGTCAATAGGGATAAACTTGTAGCACACATTTATTCATACATATGTTGTTTTCCATGTTGATTAAAATAGAAAACATTGAGTTATCTCTGAGTTAAATTAATAAATCCATTATTAGAATGGAAAATTTTTAATTTGAGTGAAATACTTTCAACAGGTCAATATTCAGATCCTAAATGTACAATGAACTAAATTTTTACAGATTGTTCATATAAACTCATGTAAGCCACATGTCACTAAAAATGAACATTTTTATCATTGGGAAGTTTTATTGTATTCCTTTCTAGTTCATCCTTATATCTCCCACCCACTGTACAAATGTGTTACTGTGAATTACTTTCATTGCTTCTAAACAATAATATAAACTGAATGCTACAATATATACTTCCCATTTGGTCATTTTCACTTAGCATAATGTTTTTGAGATTCATTTATGTTGCTTTGTGGGTGAACAGTCCATTCCTTTTTGTTGCTGAGTAACATTAAATTTCATGAACTATTTATTCTCATGTTAATGAACATTTGGGTTGTTGAATATTTGAGGCTACTCTGAATAAAAATGCAAGGACATTAATGAACAAATCTTTTTGTAGATGCATTTCATTTGTCTTGGATAAATGCCTAGGAGTAGAATTGTCTGGTCATTGGGTAGGAATATGATTATTTCATTAAAAAAATCTGCCAAACATATCCAAAGCTGTTTTCTAATTTTATATTCTGCCATAATTGAATAAGGGTTCTGATTGCTCTACATTTTTTTGCCAACATGTGAAGTTGTTAGCTTTTATTGTACATTTTTTGCACTTTTGTGATGACCATTGCATTGAGTAACTGCTCCTTGATCATTTATTTATAGTTCCTCATTAAGTGTCCATTGAAATATTTTGTCTATTTTTAATAACATTGTTTTTCATGACATTATTGAATTTTAATTCTTTATGCTATCTTTATGTCACATCTTTGACAAATATATAATTGCAATTGTTTGCTTCCAATCTATGACTAGCTTTTTCATTTCTGTACACTATTTTGTGATGAGAAAAAGCTTAAAACTTAAACAAAGTTCAACTAACATTTTATGAATGCTTTCTATGTAGTCTGATAAATATTTACTTATACAAAGATTGAAAATATTCTATATTTTCTTCTTAAGTTTAGAGTGTTTGCCTTTATAATTAGGTACAGAGTTTGTCAGATGTGTAATCACCTAACAGGTTTATTTCTTCTCTTTTGGTATTAAAATGAAGAAGAATTAACGTGGCATATATTTTTAGGAATCTTAGAAATGATAACTAAATACATTACATGTCCCAGCTGAATCTCTCTAGGTATAATTACAGCTAAGTATGTTCCAAGTACATTTTAATAAATGACTAAGTGGTCAACTCAGTTTTGCTGGTTGAAATATATCTCTCTCCCTATTTCTATGACAAAATTTCTAACCCCCTTGTTTACATATTCATAAATTATTTTTATCATTATCAATAGAATATATTACAATATCATGGTTAAATTCTCTGAACTGTTCATCCCTGTATTGTATATCAACTATTTACTCAGAATTCTCCTCTCAGTTCAGTGAGGGCTATAAAATATGTAATTATATTCTGTTCCATTTTATTATTCATTATACAAATTTGCTGCCTTCTTGACAGAACCATAGAATTCACAAGCCTAAGGGACATAACCAAGGAATAGTAATTAGAATAAGTAACCAAGAATGTGTAGCTTGAATTCCCATGTGTGTAACTGTTAGACCTGTCCTCCTTTAGATAATGTCACCAGTGTCCCATAAATGTTCCTTTGCATCCACCACCGTAGTTCTTTTCTTACACAATTAAGCTTGTCAGCTTTCTTTTCTCCTTTGCTCCTTGAATTTCCCACATAATTTTTTTATATTCATGATAATTTTTTTCTCATCCCACTTTCTGCTCTTTACAATGTCACCCAATCATTTGTCCCCTTTCCTGTAGGTATAATGAGGTAGAGAATGATTTCCTCATATAAAGTATTAGAAAATATCTAAATGACTTATTAGACCATAGAAACAAATGACCATAGGGTATATTTCATGGCAGTACACTGCGATGATTTAACTCTGCTTGATGACATTTCTTCCATGTCTTTGTCTCTAGGCTGTCATAAAGGTTAGATTGGGAGCGATACAACTCAATCCAATTTGCTGGCTCTGAAGATTTCCCCTTTTAGACTTAGAATCACTCCTCTTATCCTGATTATCTTCCTTACACAATAAAATGTCTGATAAATGCAGAAGCTTCACTGCCTAGCTTAATGGCATAGTTTGCATGTATAGGTGTTTGTGCACAAATTGGTTATGTGGTATTAGCAAGTATTTACTTAAAAGTGAAGCAAAGCAATACCAGGCTTTTCTTATGTACCTGTAACAGTAATGAGATCAACCACCTGGAAAAGTGATTCTTTTTTTTCCCTGGTTGTCCAGCTATGACTTTGGCAATACCCGTATGTGAAAACACAGACCCCAGAAAACATGGGAAGTTGAGGGCAGAGATGTGTTTTTTAAGGGCAATCTTTTTAAAGATGTTATATTGTGGTTAGTATCCTGCTCCCTAACACTATAACTTGTTAAAGATATTACATTGTCATTGGACATGCAAGCAAATTAGAAAAAAAGTCAGTTAAAATTGGTGATGCACCTTAGGCAGTTAATGACTCTTCTCTTTAGATATCATTCCTCACTTTGGAGCATTCAGATTAATGATTGGATAGATCTCAAGGACAGACAGGATTTCTATAACTTTGTGAACATAAAAGGCTCTTTAAAATCCAAGTAAGGCAAGGATTCAAGAGTATACACATCTATTTGTTGCTGACACTAGGCATATTGCCAAAAAGAATTGAGGATGCTTTTGGTGAAAAAATAGACTAAATAAAAGTATTAAAACCGGATTAAATCTGAGAATGAAAATGACAATAAACAAGTTTAAACAGTACCATGGATTATATTTATTCTATCTTTTATAGAAACTCTTTGAAAAGGGTTATTTCTGTTAGCCTGCTTTCAGGAAAGCAGCAGGAATATCTTGAAGGAAACTACACATGATGTTATAATTGATAGTTCTTTTGAAAGTCCCTTCAACATTTATTTTCTCATCTGTAAAATGGCATAATCAAAATGCCTGTTTGATTATCTCACAGAAAGCAGTTTGATGTTCACATAAATATAAATGTTTTTAGTTGGAGAAAATTCATATTAGAAATACAAATCCTACATAATATATTAGGTTAGGCATGTCAAATTACCTCTATGAATTCTTTTGGACTGTTAATATATGGTATTCTAAAAAAAATATAGAAAGATACTAGGTAGCTGCTTAAAAGTAGCATTTCTGAATACACACTCTGTATCAGACTTCTCAAACTATTCTCTTCTATTCTCATAACATCATTTTAAATGTTCTCAATATTCCTGTGATGCAGATAAGAAAACTGAATTTCTGTGATATTAATAATTTTCTAAGATAAAAAATAGGATGTCAAGAGAAGGAAGTTTGAATCTAAGTAGGCTAACAAACAGTTCATTAGTTATATTTACATTTTTCAATTATACCACATTTAAAGTGATAGATAAAAACTTTTATTTTATTTTATTTTATTTTATTTATGTTTTTGTCCTACTGGTGGGTGTTGAACTCAGGGTCTCACACATGCTAGGCAAGTGCTCCAACACTGAGCTGTGATCACAACTCCTTCTTTTACTTTTTGTTTTGAGACAATCTCCTTAAGTTGTGCAGGCAACCTCTGGCCTCAAACTCACCATGGAGTTAGTGGGATTACAGGCATGCCCAAAAGAAACTGGCAGAAAACTTATTTTATTATCATTGTTTCTGTGGTGCTAGAGACCAAACTTAGATGGCAATGGCAGGAAGCATGGAGTGGAGCAAACCACTTGCCACATAAGCCTGAAAGCAAAGAGAGAGAGGATGAGCTATGATACCACAATCTGCCTCCAAGGTACAGTCACAAGACATAAGGACCTCCTGCATGACCCAATCATCTAAATTTTCCACCACCTCAGAATAATGCCATATTGAGGACCAAGATTTCACACATGGGCCTTCGGGGGTGGGGAGGGGGATACCTATCCAAACCACAGCACCATGGTAACGAGCATCCCCATGTTGTGGCCATTATTCCCTTTTTCCTCAAAAAATTACTTTAATCATGTTAAATGTGTTCATCCTTATCATAATGCTCGATTTTGCTAATTTTTAAGATCTATAAAGTATATTTCATAGTGTTCAGTTTTTGGGGGGGTTGCTTTTGAGATTCAACATTACGTTTCTAAGAGTTATCCATGTTGTCGCATATTGTTATGGTACATTCATACACATTTATTTTTATTGATTCATACATACAACACACTTCAATAATAATGTATTATTTTCTAATGTATAACTCTATTTTCTAACATATAGATATTTATATTATTTATACTTTGTCTATTGAAATGAAGTTGCAAAAGATAACTTGTATATATTATGCCAGGCACCGTGGCTCATGCGTATAATCCCAGTGACTGGAGAGGTACAGGCAGGAGGATCACAATTTTGAGACCAGAGACCTTATCTCAAGAAAAAAAAAAAAATGAGAAGTGGACTGGGACAGCAGCCCAGGGATAGAGCACTTGTAAAGTATGTGTACAGTCCTGGGTTCAACCCCCCCCCCCCAAGTACTCAAAAAAATTACTATTATATATTTTCTGGTTCTGAATACAAAGGATTCTCTCAAATCTCAGAGTGGAAGGCATCAGTTAGTGTATAAAGAGAATGCGATGATTCAAGTTTATTTAAATCTGCAAAATGTTGACTGTTTTCTCAAATGTAAAAAGCAGAGGACAGGGAAGTAAAAGGAAAGTAAATGAACAGTGTATCCTAGGAAAAAATGAAGAAAGAAAAAGTTACGAGTACTTATGACAAATAGTGAAGCCAAATCTTTTTCAAGATCAATGAGGGTTGAATACTGGATTTGAAAAGAGTCATTTGAAAATTTTATAAGTTGTTTGTCCAACAGTCTTTGGAGCAAAAGTCAAATGTAAGCAGATGGGTTCAGCAAATGGTAAGAGGAAACAAAATAGAGACACACTGAATATAGGTCATTAAAAGAACTTTTGATATAAAGTGAATTAAAACAGGATATCATCTAGAGAGAAACATAGAGATAACACCTGATTTTATTTATATGTATCTTAAGAAATTTATTGGACAGTGAGATTCATGTTTCAGGCTTGTAAATTGTTTTATAATATATTTCTATATTGTAGTATATTTATCAATGCAAATGTAATGTATCTTTTTTTTTTTTTTTTTTTTTTTTTTGGCAGTACTGGGGCTTGAACCCAGGGCCTTGCACTTGCATGCTCTGCAAGTGCTGGATCATTGAGCTGCACCTCCAGCCTACTTTTTTTATTTTTTGAGACAGGGACTTGCTAAATTATGCAGACTGCCTCTGGTCTCGAACTTGCCATCTCCGTGCCTCCGCCTCCCAAGCCGCTGGGATTACAAGTGTGCGCCACTGCGCCCAGTCAAATGTAATGTATTTCTAAAGACAGGCCGTGATTTATCCTCCTCACTAACATTCTGACTTTTTCAGCGATTTTTCTTCAATTAAAGACTCAAGAGTCTCAGGATATACCTTCAAATTTCTTGCAAAAATTTATAATATGCTTTAAAAAATGCTGTGCCAGACCAAAGTTGATCTTCAGAGTTGTTGTCTATGATATTTATTTCCTTGACATCTGTTGTTTGACTGATAAGTCACTGCAACATATTTTATTGCTTTGTTATGGTACTGTAACATAAGTAGCTTTGGCATAAACATTTTTAAATAAGCAAGAGTAGAAGAAAAGACTTCTAGTTTTAAAACTACCTTAATTATTTAAAAAAATTTAATGTTATAGATTAAAAATAAGATGTCACAAGGATGTAGAATAAATATATTAGTCATTTTTTGTTATAATTAAAACTCAGCTGATATTTGTGCAACTCCTGCTTATCACACAGTTGAATCCTCCCCAAAAGTGCATGTGAAGTATGTTTTTGGCTAGTATTTTTTGTAACACTGATAGGCTAAATATGACTATGAGTCAGAAGGTTATATGAACTCTATTCTAAATAAATTTTTCATTTGATTGACTTTATCAATTAATAAGCATTCAATGAGGAAATTGTGAAAAAAAATATTCTTTTTTCTCCTATCCTCCTTCAACAAAGTAAGTATAAATAGCAAGCCGTGGACATAGCAGTTTGATATAGGCATTTTGTGCAGACTGTTCCTGTAAGAGAATCTCCCTTTCTCATTCTTTTGCTCCTCAATTACTGCTGTATGCCTCCTTCTCCATAATCCTCATCTACACCAAGACCTTGTTAAATTCAAGCATGAAGTACTCATGGAGGTTGTAAAATGAATCTCACTATTATTGCATCAGTATTTTTTTATTCTAGAAAAACTTCATTTAGTTAAAACACTTAAATATTTTGACAATATGCTTAGAGAGACACCCATCAGGGTTGATGTTAGAACAAATAAAAAATGTAGGAAAATATTTTCATATAAAGGCCTTAAATTCTCATTTTTGGACACGACCCTATTTTTTTAGTCATGCTTTCTTTCATCCCCATATAAAACCACATTTTCATGACAGTATAAATTTTATTCTCATACACTCTAACTGACCTATTTATTCTATTACCTGATATTGTGCATGTTTGTTAAGCTACTATTTCACCTATTTCACATTGTGCACTGGAACAAGACCTCTTGACTAAATTTCCTTTGGTACATATTAACCGATATTATTTTGTTATACCTTGTTTCTTCTGCTTACTGTTACATCTAAGTTATTGTGTGTTTTACTGAAAAGTAGAAAATTGTTAGTTCTTCACAAGATTTAGGAATAAGTAAATTTTGTATGTCAGTCAAGTGCATAATACAGAAAACAATTGTATAAGTTTCCATCAAAATAAAATTCATATAGTTGTTTGAATGTGAGATATTTGTTATTACTAAAAATGTATACAAAAATGTAGTATATTGTGTTCTTGGTCTTGAATAGGCTAGACAGAATTTGAAATCCTTCTAGTCAGGGACAATGTGTTTGTCTTTTTATTTCTGATATTTAAAACTAATATGATATAAATATTCAATAATACCTGTCTAATAAGCATGTCGGGCTGGGATTTAGCTCAGTTGGTAGAGTGCTGCGCTGCAGTCTCTGAGGTCTTGAGTTCAATTCCCAGCACCACAAAAATGGGAGAAGGACCTGGCAATCCATTCCCAAGGCTATCCTGAAACGGTCAGCCATTGAAAACCCTATGAGGGTCGCTATGAGTCTGATATCGACTCGATGGCACCTAACAACAACAACAATAAGCATGTCAGAGATTATTAGTTCAAATAAAATGATATTTTCATTTCCTTGATTTATCTGAATTAAAATTAAGCCTTTCTTGAAATTATTTATTGGACTAATGTCCATATATGTTTTAGTAGCTCATAAAGCTTAGGTATATTTTTCCCATTTCAGTTCTCAGAGTTAATTTCACACGTTTAGTGAAGTAAATCTAACATGAAATTTCAAAGCTTCCTCAACTTCCAAATAAAATACTTGAAGTCATAAAACAAAAGTGTGTATTGACAGTAAAAGTATGACCAGATTCAGATCTATATGCTTCCCTTAAAATAATATGATATTGATGTGATACTATAGTTGTACAGGGTCTTCACAGCTAAAATGGTCTCTTCTGTAACATGGTAGCATGTAATCCCATGAAATCAGTTAATACCTACACAAAAACTGTATTTTCAATTATATACACTTGTAAATTTCATGAACTATAGCTTAAATGGAAATATAAAAACAATCAATACTTCAATATAACATGTTATTCTGCAAGCACTGATGTGCTTTTCTTACTATAGCATAGAAATAAGAACAAATATAAATAACAATGTGTTTAATTTTATTAGACAGTAAAACTAATATATATCTCCCTAACACAAAATGCTTTAGTTTTTGGACTGTGTCCTCCAGGGAGCAACCACATGCTAACCAATTTGCTTTCAAGTTGATTTCTGGGATTTGTATTTGATAGAAAGCAGAAGGATGATTTGTGTGTGTATGAAGAGACAAATATTTGGAACTCCATGTTAGCAATAATATTGGCTGGTTTCCTAATTTGCATAGGCCATTTGGTTCTTATTCAAGAATCAGAAAAAAAGAGACAGTCTATCAACTTTTTGAAATTCTCTGTGTCTGATAGCCTACCTTTTATGTGACACTAATTGCCGTATTCAGGTCAATTCTATTTTTCTTATGTGAATTCCTTGTAGATTCTGACCACATGTTTACTTTCAGTGTTATCACTGAAAATATTTCATTGAAAAATTTAAGGAGATTTTATTAGTTTTGTACTATTCTGTTTTTGCTCACATAAGCTACTAAATGGGTCTGTTTTTATTTTTAGGTTTTTAATATATACTTATCATAAATTTGCCTGTCGAAAATTTATTTTTGATCAGCATTAATTTTTAATGTTCTTTGATGAGAAGGTATTGTGCTGTACTAATATGTGATTAACAATGTCATTCTTTTCTTCATCTTATATCTAAATTATAGTGTTTGCAGTGGACAGAACATGTATTTTGGAGTTAGAAAAACCTCTGTGGAACTCTATTTCTTCTACATAATAATGAAAAGAGAGTAAATCACTTAACCTTTAAAATTTATGGAAAATATGAGTATAAAACTGCCACAGACCAGCTGCAGCCTAAAATCCAGGGATTTCTGAAGGCAGATGAGGAGTTGGCGATGGGCAACAGACATAGCAGCTCGGAGGCCATGTGACCTTGTTCTGTTTATTTCCAGATAGCTCAGCCTTTTTATTCAGAGTTACAATTCACTAAATTTTATGAAAGGTCAGAAAAAAGACAAGGAAGTTGGCAGCATTGATGGATTACATCAAGGTTTTGTTAACAATCTCTAGATTAAATTATTACATGAGTGTTAGGTTGGTAATTAAAGTAAAAGATGAACTCAGAGACAAATTGTGTTTTACTTCAAAGAGATAAACCAAGACATCTGAGCACCTACATCTCCTGTGTCTAATTCAATTCACAAAGAGATAAACCAAGACATCTGAGCACCTACATCTCCTGTGTCTAATTCAATTAACTATTTTTAACTTTATGCAGGAATTAGGGGCGGTTAACTGTTACCTGTGTGTCACCCCACTGAGTCCATTTTTTATGACAAATGGGTGCTTTATCTTATCAGAATGGTTTGCTTACTGTAGAGCTGTCGGTACAAAGGCTTTTGTTTGTGCTGACTTAAGGAGTTTATGTTAGAAGTCATTCAGGAATTCCCCTTAAGAAAGCCTGCTAGGGTTTGTCAATTCCCAATCTGAATCAGCACCACTCATAGAGCCAGAAGATTATATATGACCAATTAAAATTTAAGAAAAAGAAAAGACGGGGTTCCAAGTCCTTTTCCATGAAGAGACCTTTTGGAGGTACTATTCCCTTTTCAGAAGACTTTCCCTCCGAGGCTAGGTGTACGCCTCCCTTTTCAGTGGATTTTCCGTCCAATGCCTTTATTAAAGATATTCTTTCTCATGTGCGGACTCTGTCTACCCATCATGAGTGGATCTGGACCTGGCATGAAACAAGCCATCTTTACAGTATTTCCTGGATTAAATCCAGTTTACTGTTTAAACTCAGTAAACAGCACAGAAAAATGGTTTCCCATAATCACTACTGGTGAAAATTTAAAAATCTTTGCTTGTGTCTATTTCCCTATGGTTTATGGTATTATTATTTAGTACTCCATTTTTTTCTTCTGTCAGCCTGTAATCAGGATTGCCCTTTATGAAGGTGAATGTAAATCACACTTTAACTCATATTATTTTCAGCCAGCTTTCTTAAAATAATGGTCCACATGATTTTCTGTATTTCCTCTTTTCTTATTTCTTAAAATAATGACTAAATTTTATTTGTCACCTCAATGAAGCTACTCGGGATAAGGCAATCTAATTTCCACATCAATGGATTCATTTTTAAGCACTCACAGTAACTTCCAATGTCAGAATAACTTGGGTAAACTGGTTAAGTCATTAAAAATTTAACAAAACTAATTGAGAGTCCTCACAGAAAAGAAGAAAAGAACATGGGCCTTAATTTGTGATTTTGTCAGCTGGGCATGGTGGCACATGCCTATAATCCCAGAGACTCAAGAGTAAGAGGCAAGAGGATCGCAAGTTCAAGACCAGAGGCAGTCGGCCTAATTTAGCAAGATCCTGTTTCATAAAGCAAAAAAATGGGCTGAGGTTGCAGCTCAGTGGTACAGCACTTAGAAAGCATGCAAGCTCAAGGCCCTGGGTTCAACCCACAGAACTGAAAAAAAATTATGGTGTTTGTCACTTATTAATGATGTGGTTTTTAACAAGAAATATCTCTCCTTATGTCTTCAGTTTCTTCATTTTCAAAATAGGATAAAAAATAAAGTCATATACAGTCAAATAGGTTATGTGGTATAATGAGAATGTACATTGAACATCTGACTATAGTAAAAAATTAATAACTAGTAGCATTTAACATTATTTCATTAGTTAAAATATTTCTGCTGACTTGACATGAATCATCTTTTTACATAAATATTTTAATTTTGAAAGCATGGTTAATTTTCAGTTTCAAGGTAGCATGACCGCCTTTGTTAGCTAAAATTACATTAAGCCAGACATCTATTTAATACATTATAGTAATAAGATGTATCTGATGGCTGAGAGGGTACAGTGAGCTCATATGTAAACATTGTTCAGAATTACTTTAAAACTACATAGTCATAAATTTAGTTTTTCTGAAGGTAGCATATTATATATGGAAAAATATGATATTTATACAAGAAAAACACTAAAAGGTGATCTGATTTTATAATCAACCAAGTATGCTCAGTTAACTGTTACTGAGAATAACATATTTGTCTACTAATTTTGTTTCTTTATTTTGTCCTCCAAAAATCTTTTATGGAAAAGAATAAGAAAGTCATTTTCTGTCTGTGGATGGACACCTTCCTTAATTTCTGTTTCAGGATATAACCAGAAAAATAAATAAAAATGATTTGGTACAAGGAACTAGTAGAGGTTAAAAACAAGCATTAGGAGAAGCAGCAGCAAGCTAAAAATTATTTACTACAGAAAGGAAGTAAGGGTAGAGAAAAAGGCAAAGGGGTTTGCATAGTGCAGAATCCATGCACTGCTGTTAGTGAGAATGCCCTGAACCACAGGATTACCGTGGAGGAGGGTAGCACCCAGGGATACTGGAACCATAAGGGTGCACCACTGGCACGTGCTGACTCTATGGGGTGAACACCCAAGGGAGGACCGCTGCCACCAAAGCTGGGATTACCAAAGCAAGGCAGTCATGTCCACAGTTGACAGAAGCAAAAGAAGATGAGAAAAAAAGAATAACTTATCCCTAATTCTCAATTTCTGATTTTTTAATTTAGGTTTTACATATACATCTGAGCTGCTAATGAGACACTGAAATGATAGTGTAAAACAAGGATGAGATCCATAAGTATAGAGGTTGTTGTTGTTGTTGTTGCTGTTGTTAGGTGCTGTGGAATTGCCTCCACTCATAGAGACTCTCATAGGGTTTTCAATGGCTGATTGTTTGGGGAGTGGGTTGCCATGCCCTACTCCCTTTCTGTGGTGCTGGGGGTCAAACCCAGGTCCTCAGAGAGTATAGGGCAGTGCTCTACCAACTGAGTTAAGCCCCAGCCCCAAGTATAGAGGTTAAATATGATAAAACATTTCACCTATCGGAGTATAGCTGATGTGCTTGGAATTATATTTCTTAGTAGCAGTAGTGAACTTCTGTCTCTGTCCACTTTCATTTAAAGTATCCAGCTAGTGGGAAGGTGGGCAATGTTTTAAAGATGTATCATTAGAACATCACAAAGACAATGTGCTTTTAAGACTGTTTTCTTGGTGGTGAATATTGAAGTTAGAGCTCACATATGCTAAGTACATTCTGTACTAAACCACACCTCCAAAACCTTCCAGAAAATTTTAAACAAGACACAAAAATACAGTGTCTGCAGGAACAGTATGGATAGTATGAAAATACCACGTTTTTTTTTTCCATTTTGTTTGTCATCTTTCATCTATTTGCTTTCCCACCTCTCTCTTCTCTTTACTCCATAAAATTAGCTCATTTTATAATATTGCTTAAATTTAACTAGGTAAATATTAAGCCTATTTTAATGTAACCACTGTAGTTAAGAGCATGTCATTTCATATGCTAGTCCAAAGCACATTTTTGTCATATTCACAAGCATATATTCTCTACAAAATCAGTAAGTACTTTTGTGTGTGAATATAGTCCCTTCCTTTATCTCTTCTAGAGGACAAATGAAAATAATTGATTATAGTTCCCCTTGTATTAGTCCAATATAAATTTATAACCAGTTTACTCTTGATAGTATTTTGTTTCTAAATATGACCATCAGTATCTAGATATGAACAAACTTGTTTTCTGTTTCATCTATATCTTTGTTGATCGAATAATAACACTTACATTATTGAATGCATTCTCAAATTATTTCTCATTTACAAAAGAATATTGTCATATTTTGAATATAAATTATTTCATGCACTTTTGAACATGATTATTTAATTTTATGCCTTCCAGTCCTCTCCTTTCAGAAATACAATAGCTTATAAATTCAATTACTTTTCTTTTTGTGTAATCTTCTTTCACCTTATGTAAGAATAAACTATGTCTGTAATTTTCCTGCTATTCTTAAAGTTGTACCCAAATTCCAGACTTATATAGGTCACTTCAAGATATAGAAACAATAGTTATGTTCTAATGTAAAAATACAAAAAATCCCTTTTAATAAAGATATAACTAATGCAGGGGCTGGGATTTAGCTCAATTGGTAGAGTGCTGCTCTGTTGTCTCTGAGGTCCCGAGTTCAAATCTCAGCACTGCAAAAATGCGAGAAGGACGTGGCAACCCACTCCCAAGGCAATCCTGTAACAATCTGCCAATGAAAACCCTATGAGGGTTGCTATGAGTCGGATAGGACTCGATGGCACCTAACAACAACAACAACAACATAACTAAAGCAATACCTGTTGATGTAATAAAATATGGTAAAGAAATGCTAATTTGTAAGCATACTTGATATTTGCTTTAAAATTATATTGTTACTTTGTTCATGACATAAGTAGAAGAAACTTGAATAATGAGAATGTAAGTAATTCATTTTTTCTTTCCTGTTATTTTCAATATAATATTCATTACCATTTGTGTATTTGTGTTTACATAATTTGCTTTAAGTTTTCATACTAGAATTCACAGTTAATTTCAAACAAAATGTCCTCTTTGACTCATGCTTTATAAATGATTTTATACTAACTTGGGTACAGATTCATATTTCCCCACTGTATCTTAAAATACCATGGTACTTTAAGTAGCCACTGGTGGCTGCTTGCAGGAGAACAAGCTGCTCAGTTTCATAGGCAATCTCATTTTTTGTCTATGTTCCTAATGTAATTGTTAATGAAGTACTCTCAATGGAGACCTAAATAAGAAAAAGAATTATGGATATGTGAATATCCATTTGCTTTGTACAAAGTATTCAGTATATTTTTAAAGTTTCTTTCCTCTAAGGTCCATGATTACCTTAGCTTTCCTTCTCACACAGAATTTCATTAATTTCTTAAAGAAATACACGTTTGTTTGTTTTGCTTTTTTTATTTTTGAGACAAGATATCATTATGTTGCCTGGACTGGCCTGGTAGCCCAGGCTGATTTCAAACTAATTATCTTCATAATTCAGCCTCCTGAATCCTAGGCTTATAGACATGCACCACCACACCTGTATACCCATACATGATTCTTAAATGCCTTTCTTTGATGGCCTGTTAAAAAATGTCCGCTGAACACCCTAGTGCTCGCCTGTAACCCCAGCTACTCTGGAAGATCTCAAGTTTGAGATCAGAAGCAGTCTGAACAATTTAGGAAGACCTTGACCCAAACTAAAACAGAAAGGAAGGAAGGAAGGGGCAAGCAAATTAAAAGGAACTAGGAGATGAAGCTCAGTGGTAGAGAACTTGCCTAGCATTCAACAACCCCAATATTGAAAATAAATAAATAAATTGCATCAATTCTTTTGATGTGCTCTTACCATAGTCACTATGCAAAAATTAAGTGTTTAGAATATTCTGATGAATTGTTTCTAATCATTTCCATTGCAATGGCATAATATTAATATGTAGATAATGGGGAGTAATCATACATGCTACAGGAGATAAAACAGAGACATAATGTAATGCTTACTGCAGCTTGAAATCATGTTCCCAGGCATTATGAAAACCAAAATGTATAGTTTTATGTAGGTGCAGTGGTGCACGTTTGTAATCTCAGTGACCTGAGGGGCTGAGGCAGGATGATCACAAGTTTGAGGTGATAGGCAAGATGTGTAACAAAGATCCTTTGTCAAAATAAAAAATAATAATAAAATTTCAAAACTGGGTTGGAGGTATAGACCAGTGGTAGAGCACTTGCACAGGCTGTGTGAGGTCCTGGTTCAAACCCCAAGTACCACAAAATCAAGCAATCAAACAATAAATTTTGTTGTTGTCAGGTGTCTTTGAGTCAAGCCCAACTCATAGTGACCCTCACAGGATCTTCATCTTATAGTTCTCTAAAATATCATTGAGTTGGCATTTCCTATGCTCACAAATATCTCACATGAATCCCTTGAATGTTGAAAATGGGAATTTAAATACATGAAGATATTATTTCTCAGATAAAAATGAGATATTTATGCCATTATATAATTATATTTGCTAATATTTAATGACACAATTGATGGTCTGATCCATAATTAGCACTTGGCTTGGTTCTGCCTATTGATATTGAGGTTTTTCTAACATCTCTTTCCACAAATATAGTCAATTTGATTCCTACATGTTCCATCTGGTGACTTCCATGCATATAGTCATTGTTTATATTGATAAAAATGTATTTTCAATGAAAAGTTCATTGGTCTTACAAAATTCTATCAGGCGATCTGCAGCATCATTTCTATTATCAAGGCCATATTTTCCAACTATTGAGTCATCTTCTTTATTTCCAACTTTTGCACTTTAATCAGCAGTAATTATCAGTGCATCCTGACTGCATGTTCAATCAATTTCAGACTGTAGGAGATGAGCATAAATCTTCCATTGCTTCATTTGTGGACTTGGGGGTTGGTGCGTAAATGTGAAAAACAGTCATATAAACTGGCCTTCCTTGTAGGCGTATAGATATTAGTCTATTACTGAGAGCATTGTATTTTGGGACAGATCTTCAAATGACTTTTTTGATGGTGAATGCAACCCCATTTCTCTTCAAGCTGTCATTCTCAGTTTAATAGGCTGTGTGAATATTTGATTCAAAATGGCCTACACCAGTCCATCTTAGTTAGCTGATGCCTACAATATTGATGTTCATATACTCTATCTCCCTTTTGATGACTTTTAATTTTCCTTGATTCATAATATGTACACTCCACATGCCAATTACTAATGGATGTTTATAGTTGTTTCTTCTCATTTTCAGTCATGCCAAATCAGCAAATGAAGTTCCCAGGGACTTTGCTGCATTCCTGTAATTAAGGTTTACTCTACGTTGAAGAGGCAACTCTTCCCTAAGCATCCTTTTATTGCCTTCTAAACTATGGGGCTCATTTTTCAGCACTATATCTGACAGTGCTTCTCTGCTATTCATAGGATTTTCAATGGCTAATTGTTTCTGAAGTGGGCTAACAGGTTGCTTTCCCTAGTCTATCTTCGTCTGGAAGCTCAGCTGAAACCTATCTACCATGGGTGGCCCTCTTGGTGTCTGAAATATCCGTAGCATAGCATTCATTCAGTATCAGAGCAACACACAAGCACCCACAGTGCAAAAAAGTGACAGACAAGAAAATACTCCTATTTTCATTGTTGTTGTTAGGCAACTTCAAGTCAGTGTCTGACTCATAGCTACCCTACGGACAAAAGGCAAAACACTATTTTTAGTGCTTCTCTGGTATCCATAGCGTTTTCCATGGCTGATAGATTTTTAGGAGTGGGTTGCTGGGTCTTTCTCCCAAGCCTACAGCACATGGTTTACCCAGGTGTTCTCCAATCCAAGTACTAACCTGGCCTGACCCTGCTTAGCTTCTAAGATCTGAGAGAATTGGATGCCACTGTGGTAGAACTGCAGGATACTATCCATAAATTTAATCTTATTCTCTGACTCCTACTGTTATTCAATGTGTGGATCAGGGACCAGCAGGAGCAGTAGCATGTGGGATCGTGTTAGAGTTACAGTTTCAGGCTTCCTCCAAGGACTAGTGAACCAAAATCTAAGCATTCACCAGGCACCCAGAACTTTTGTATGCTTATTAAAATTTTTGAAAAGAGGTTGTCTTGCTTGATAGTTCTCAGCCCAGGATGCAAATAAGAGTCATCTGCTAATATGTTAGAAAAACACTGTTGCACCCCAGAGATTATTTTTTAATTGGTCTAGAATGAGATTTGGGACTCAGTGCTTTTACATATATATATTATATATATACTAAAGTATGATATATATACACACACATGCATATATACACATACATATATATGTACACACACATATATATACATATATATATATATATATATATATATATATACATATATATATATATGGTATTTTATATATACACACTAAAGTATTTCCCCCTCAGTTTGCTGCACTGTGCGGGCTTGTCTGTTGCAATGAGGCTGAAAGCTATGCCACAGGTATCTCAGATACCAGCAGGATCACCCATGGTGGACAGGTTTCAGCTGAGCTTCCAGACTAAGAATAGGGAGTAGGACCTGGTGACCTAATACCAAAACAATGAGCTATTTAAAACCCAATGAATAGCAAAGAAACACTGTCAGATATAGTACTGGAAAATGAGCTTCCCAGGCTGGAAGGCACTCAAAAGACTACTGGGCAAGAGTTGCCTCCTCAAAGTAGAGTGTACCTTAATGATGGAAATGAAGTAAAGCACCAGGGACCTCCATTTGCTGATGTGGCCCGACTCAAAATGAGGAGAAACAACTGTAAATATCCATTAATAATTGGTACATGGAATGTACTAGCATGAACTTAGGAAAATTGGGGATCATTAAAAGAGAAATGGACAGCATAAACATTGACATGCTAGGCATCAGTGAGCTAAAATGCACTGGCATGGGCCATTTTGAGTCAGATAATCACATGATCTACAATGCTGGGAAACAAAAACTAAAGAGAAATGGGGTTCCACTCATCATAAAAAAGATCTGTCTGGAAATAAAATGCTGTCAGTGATGATAGAATAATATCCATACACATACAGGGAAAGCAAGTTAACATGGCTGCTATTAAAATTTATTCACCCACCATGAAGGCCACAAATGAAGAAGGGGAATATGTCTACCAGCCTCTACAATCTGAAATAGATCAAACATGCAATCAGGATGTACTGATAATTACTGGAGACTGGAATGCAAAGGTTGGAAAAAAGATGAAGGATCAGTAGTCGAAAAATATGGGCTTGGTGACAAAAACAATGCTGGAGATAACATGATAGATTTTTGTCAGACCAATGACCTATTCATTGCAATTACGTTTTTTCACCAACATACATGGCGACTATACACGTGGACTTCACCAGATGGAAGATATAGGAACAAAATTGACTACATATGTGTAAAGAGACAATGGAAAAGCTCTATATCAAATGTCAGAATAAGACCAGGTGCTGATTGTGGATTAGACCATCAACTTCTTAAATGCAAGTTCAAATTGAAGCTGAAAAAAATTAGAACAAGTGCATGAGAGCCATGGTATGACCTTAACTATATCCCATCTGAGTTCAGAGACCAACTGAAGAACAGGTTTAATGCATTAGACACAAATGATAGGAGACCAGACAAGTTGTGGCATAACATAAAAGATAACATTCAATAAGAAAGCAAAAGTTTATTAAAAAGATAGGAAAAAAATAAAAGACCAAATTATGTGTTGAAAGAGATGCTGGAATTTGCCCTTGAATGTTGAGCAGACAAAGGAATTGGAAGACATGATGAAGTTAAGGTACTAAACAGATTTCAAAAGGCAGCTCTAGAAGACAAAAACAAATATTCTAATGACATGGGCAAGGGCCTGGAGGCAGAAAACCAAAAGAGAAGAACACGCTCTGTGTTTCTTAAGCTTAAGGAAGTGAAGAAAATATTCAAGTCTTGAGTGGCAATAGTGAAAGACTCTACAGGGAAAGTATTAAATGATTCAGGCAACATCAAAAGAAAATGAAAGAAATACACAGTCATTATATAAAAAAGAATTGGTAGATGACCAATCATTTCAAGAGGTTGCATATGAAGAGGAACAAATGGTATTGAAGGATGATGTAGAAGCTGCCTTGAGAGAACTGGGAAAACACAAGGCTCCAGGAATTGATGGGATACCAAAAGAGATGTTTCAAGAAACAGATGCAGCACTGGAGGTGCTCACATATTTATGCCAACAGATTTGGAAAACAGCCACCTGGCCTACTGATCCATATTTGTGCCTATTCCTAAAAAGGTGATCCAAATGAATGTGGAGACTATCAGACAACTTTACTAAAGATCATTGAAAAGCAACTGCAGCAGTATTGCCTGAAAATTAAGTGGAATTTAGAAGAGGGTGGGAACCAGGGACATCATTGCTGATGCCAGGTGGATATTAGCTAAAAGCAGAGAATATCAGAAAGATATCTATCTATGTTTTATTGACTACAGAAAGGCATTTGACTGTGCAGATCATAACAAATTATGGATAACACTTCAGAAAATGGGAATATCAGAGCACCTGATTGTACTCATGAAGAATCTGTATGTGAGCCAGGAGGCAGTTATCTGAATAGAACAAGGAAACACTGTGTAGTTTAAAGTTGAGAAAGATGTGCATCAGGGCTGTATGCTTTCACTGTATCTCTTCACTTTATATGCTGAGAAAATAATCCAAGAACCTGGACTTTATGAGGAAGAACACAGCATCAGGATTGGAGGAAGAATCATTAACAACCTGCATTATGCAGCTTGCATTATGCATTATTTCTGCTTGCTGAAAGTGAAGAGGATTTAAAATATATACTGATGAAGACCAAAGATCATAGCCTTCTGTATGGTTTGCAACTAAACATCAACAAAATAAAAATCCTTATGACTGGGTCAATATGCAACTTCACAAAAAATGGAGAAAAGATTGGGGTTGCCCAAGATTTTGCTTTGCTTGGCTCTATAACCAACAGCCATGGAAGCAGCAGTTAAGAAATCAAAAGATGCATTACTCTGCGAAAAGCTGTAGCAAAAGATCTCTTTAGAATATTGAAAAGTAAAGATGTCACATTGAAGATGAAAGTGTGCCTGACTCATACCATGGTATTTTCATGGCATCATAAGGTGGTGAAAGCTGGACATTAAACAAGGAAGATAGGAAAAGAACTGATGCTTTTGAGTGATGGTGCTGGAGAAGACTACTGAATATACCATGGACTGCCTAAAGAACCAACAGATCTGTCCTAGAAGGAGTGCAACCAGAGTGCTCCTTATAAGCAAGGATGGCTAGATTGCATCTTACATATTTCAGATCTGTAGTCAGGAGAAACCTAGCCCTGGACAACGACATCATGCTTGGGAGAGTGGCAGATCAGTGAAGAAAGGAAAATTTTCCACCAGGTGGATTGACACAATGTGTGCAACAATGGGCTTAAACATAAATAAGATGGTGTGCCTGGCACAGAATAGGGAAGTGTTTAGATCTGCTGTACACAGAGTGCCTATATTTGGACTCGACTTGATGGCACCTAACAACAGCAACAAAATATTTCCAATGTGTATCATGTGTTTCGGGCTAAACCAACATATCTGGAAATGCCAAATATCATGGCTGAAAAATCTGCAGATTGTGTAAAGTGTGTAAAGCATAGAAATGGATAGTTATACCAGACATATTACACATGTTAATTCATTTGACTCTATGAAAAATGCTGAGATGTATTCCCAATATTCTTTGTCTGTTTTGTGCTTCTGCAACAGAATACAAGAGAACACCACAGAGTGGGGGACTTATAATGAACAGAAATTTATTTTGTCTACAATTCAGGAAGGTAAGGATTACAAATTCAAGGTGCCCGAAGATTCATTATCTGCTGATGTCTGATGACTGCTTCAAGATTGTGTCTAGTTACTGAGTCCTCACATGGTGGAAAGGAAAGAGAAACTGACAAAGAGGGAAAGGGTCTGAATTCAGCCATTTATAAAGTACCCATACTTGAGAAAGCTGGTTTTAATCTACTCATGAAGGCAGAACCTTCATCACTTAAATGCCTCTTAAAGGTCCTTTCTCCTACTACGACGTCCTTGAGGACCAAGTTCCAATGCATGAATTTTGAGGAAATCATTCAAATCATAACAACTTTTTAAATAAGTAATGGAAATTGAAGCTTTGAGACTTTAGTGAATTTACAAAGGATTCTAACAATAGTAATTATGGTGCCATGATAGGGAAGTCTGAATTGAAAACCCATGATAGCTACATGCAGGAACACACGATGCAAATTTAACAACAACACAGCCAAAAATTTGCAGTAAGATATCACTAAGATAATCCAAATTTCCAGTGTGATATGAACTAAGTTTACAGTACATGGGAGTCTCACTTGGTTCATATAATAATCAATATCTACAAATTTGTAGACTAAAGAGGGTGAGGGGTTTGGGTCTTTAATAAAAATTTTATAAAATCGGCTTTCTTTTTTTGTGGTACTTAGGGGTTGAACCCAGGACCTTGCATATACTGTGCAAGTGTTCTACCCCTAAGCCAAATCTCCAGCCCATTGTGTTCTATCACATGATAGTTTTGCAGTAAGTTAGGCAGGCTGTCTCTGGCCTCAAACCTGCAAACATCCTGCCTCCAATTCCCAAATTGCTGAGATTAAAGCTGTGAGTCACAATACTGGGACATGATCAGCATTCTTTCACCAGTACTGCTCAAGCTTAGCGCTGAGGTTAGGAAACAGGAGATGAACAACTGATCATGAGCCAAAGTATGACTTTGAGTATATGCCACCTGAGTTCAAAAAAAAATCACACAAAAAATGGATGTATTAGTAACTAATGATTGAAGACCAAATGAGTTGTAGCATAACATCAAATCCATAGTTTATGAGGAAAGCAAAAGATGATTAAAAACCAGGAATAAAAGAAAAGACCAAGTTACATGTTAAAGAGACTCAGAAACTTACCATTGAATGACAAGTAGCTAAAGTAAAAGGAAGAAATGACAAACGTAAACAACTAAAAAGAAGTTCCAAGGGTATCTCAAGAAGACAAAATCAAATATTATAATGACATGTGCAAGTCCCCAGAGATGGAAAAACAAAAGGGAAGAACATGCTCTGATTGTCTCAAGCTTAAAGAAACAAAGAAAAAGTCAATCCTCCAGTGTAAATAGAGAAGGATTCTACAGAGAAAATGTTAAATGACAGTAAATATCAAAAGAAGATGAAAGGAATACACAGAGTCATTATCCCAAATAGAATTGCTGGATAATCAACCATTTCAAGAGGTAGCATATGATCAGGAAACAAAGGTACTGAAGGATGAAATGGAAGCTGCCTTAAAGGAATTGATGAAACACAAGGCTCCGGGAATTGATGTAATACCAATTGAGATATTTAAACAAACTGATGCAGCACTGGAGGTGCTCAGTTGTTTATACCAAGAGAATTGGAAAACAGCTACCTGGTCAACTGACTAGAAAGGATCCATATTTGTGCCTTTTCCCAAGAAAGAAGATCTAACTGAATGTGGATATTATTGAATGGTATCATTAATATCTCATGCAAGTAAAATTTTGCTAAAGATCATTCAAAAGTGATTGCAGTATTATAGCAACAGGGATATGTGGGAAAATCAAGTTGGATTCAGAAGGCCTGGAATCAGGGACATTACTGCTGATGTCAGCTGGATATTAGCTGAAAGGAGAGAATACCAGAATCTATCTATCTACATCTTATTGACCATGCAAAGACTTTTGACTGTGTGGATCACAACAAATTATGGATAACATTAGGAAGAATGGGAGGACCAGAGCACTTAATTGTACCTATGAGAAATCCGCATACGTACAGGAGGAACAGGAGGCAATCATTAAAACAGAACAAGAAAACACTGCCTGGATTGAAATCAAGAAAGTTGTGCATCAGGTCCATTTCCTTTCACCATACAACTTCAATTTCTATGCTGAGTAAATAATCCAAGAATCTGGACTTTATGAAGTACAATGTCACAAAAGGATTGGAGGAAGGCTCATGAACAACCTGCATTATGCCGATGGTACAACTCTGCTTGCTGGAAGTATAGAGGATTTGAAGCATTTACTGATGAAGATCAAAGAACATAGTCATTATCATGGATTGTGCCTCAACATCAACAAAACAAAAATCTTTACAATTGGGTCAGTACACAACTCCATGAAGAATAGAGCAAAGATTGATATTGTTCAATAATTTGCTTTACTTGCTTCTACTATCAATACCCATGGAAGCAGCAGTCAAGAAATCAAGATGCTTTGCCTTGGGAAAAACTGTTGCAAAAGATTTCTTTAAAGTTCTGAAAAGTAAAGATGGCACGTTGAAGATGAATGTGCCCCTGATTCATGCTATGGTACTTTCAGTCACACCATACAGTTTTTAAAGCCAGATGCTGAATAAGGGAGACATAAAAATAATTGTTGCATTGGAATTATGGTGCTAGGGACAAATATGGAATAAACCATGGACTTCCAAAAGAACCAACAGATGTCCTAGAAGAAGTACAACCAAATTGTTTTTTGTTAGCAAGTGCAGCTAGACAGTGTCTTATGTATTTTGGAGATGTAGTCAGGAGGGACCAGTCCCTGGAGAAGGCCATCATGTTTGGGAGAGTGTCTGGCCAATGAAAAGAAAGAAGACCCTCAACTAGATGGATTGACATAGTGTCTATAATAATAGTCTTAAACATGAAAAAGATCATCTGCCTGGCACAAATCAGGAAGTGTTTCATTCTGTTGTCCATAGTGTCACTATGAGTCAGACCTGACTCTATGTCACCTAACAACAACAGCAACAGAGACTGCATGTACAACTCCTTTAATGTTTGTAAAAATCAGACAAGTTCCATATTTCTAATATATGAGTATTTGAAATACATAGAATATATATGTTATGTAAATTCGATGTTTTGCTAAATTTGAGAGTTTTGTCAATAATAACACCTTTCTGAGAAATAACAGGAGCCATAACTTTTTAGCTATATTCTTACTAAGGTCGATTAGATGAGTGGATCAAACAAACAACTATCCATATGGAAGAATGAAAAGTATTCATTCCTAGTATTGTGATTTTTTCTTTCTATTTTGAACATAAATGCTACATAAAACTACATAGTAAAATTCACAATGGAAGTTACGTGTAACATTGTCAGTTAACTATATTTGAAATACATCTAAAAGAAGTGAGAGTATTTGTGGGGAAAAAATCACTTGACTCAATCTCAAGAATTTTAAGTCCCTTAAAGACACATATGTTTCTCTTTCTAAATCTCTCTCTTGTGCACTTGCTCTAGGTCAAGCTCATGTGAGTGCTCTCTTTCTAAATGAGAATTTTTATCATTGATTTCTTCTCTTGGTTGGTTATAATCTTGCCCAAACAGTGTGTGAAGGGTCTTAACTAACTTTGCATACAACATGATCAAAAGGAATGCTAAGAATGCATAATTTGGTGGAGGAAAAAGCAACTTAGAACATAATAGTATATACTTGAGACAACGATTACCATTGGGTCAATACTGTAGGATTTGTTAAAAATACCAAAATTTGGGTTCTTCAAGAAGGAAATTCTTATTGGTGCATGAAATAAGTGTAACCTTCAGATCTGTCATCTTTCTCACGAGTGGTTAGTGATAGTAGCAAATTGTCTGCAGTGCTTCTTTTTAAGTATCATGTATGGTTCTAAGTGATATGCTGTATCAACTTAGTAAGATACAGACTTAAAGGACTGATACTATTCTCATTTATATATTGCCAATGAAGAAACAAAGGATGGGACATAACATGCCTAATATCCCACAATAATAAATGTCCTGCACTGAGACTCATTCCAGGTTGTCCCACCTCAGATTTATCACTGAATGTGTGTTTACTGGCAACATGAACTCTGAGTGAGTTACCATCAAAATGATTATGATAATAATGCTAAACATGTGTCAGGCACTGTGCTAAATTTTCCAAGCTTTATTTATCCCACATAATTCTCGTGATGATCCCTAGTATTAATCTCATTTTACTCAAGTTATTAAGGTAAAGTTACATGTCCAATATCAGGTTCCTAATAAGAAGTTACTATGTGTTTCCTAATTATAAATTCTAGAATACAGCTCACAGTTGACATAGTCAACTGCTTCTCAAATGCCTCCAACCTTAGAAAAATAAGTTCCTTAACAAATGTATATGCGAAGGGAAGACAATTTAAAATAGTTTTAAATGCCTGACATTTATTAATTGCCCACCGTAACATCCCTGTATTTCATATTTTCTCAGTGGTTCAATTAGAATGTATTTGGAATTAGTAATATATAGCCTTAAAGTTCAATGATTCAATGAATGGAAAAGGAGAAAGGGAAAAGGAGGCATTAAAGTGGGTTTGATGTATTCACAGGAGAAAGAAAATAAATTGAAATGATTGCTTTTTGAAGATAATTTCTAGTTGTATCCTGCATGCACATCCTGCATATAATGTTAACCTTGAAGACCAAATTCTAAATCACTAGAAAGAAGGATTTATAGATGCAGTGTGCCACTAAATATTGTGAGTTGAGGGTATTCTCAAGCCCTATTTTGAGAGTTTTCTATATGGGGTGGTTGTTTTACAGTCCATGGGCATGTGGCAGGATTCAAACCAAAACCAAAGAAGGAAATCAAAGAGTTCCAGCAGGACAATGTTCAGTAAGAAAAATTATGAACTAAGTCTAGATATAAAGACCAGGGAGAACATTCTCTTTCAGGAAATCAGGAATTTATAGGAATTGTAAGAAAACATCAGTAATGAGGTCACTTGTTTGTACAACCAAAATGGTAGTTTTGAACAAGAAATCTGGCAAGCAAATTAAAAACCCTCAGCCCTAACTCTTGGCAATTCCATTGTACCTCCCCATCAAGACATAATAATGGCTTATACTTTTATTCACATCTAAAAGTTCTGAAAGTGCTGTCTTTGACAAATTCTAATAAGGAATACTGTTGACAATGAAGAGTATTCTAGAATGAGTAGTTCAAAGATCTAAAGGTCCTTCAATACAGAGGAGGGAATCAGAAAGAGTGGAAATGAATACTGATTGCCTATCTTTCCAGCTATATTTATATTCATATCATATCCATGTCTACCCTAATCCAAATAAATATTTACATTTTGATATTGATATTTATATCCACTACATTTCTGGCATGGTGAATTTGCATTTCTCACACATGATGAGTTTGGGGTATTTTAAATTGATGCATTTCTTAATGAAATGGATATGTTCTGAGAAATGTAATTTAGATGATTTCATCATTGCACAAGCATAATGGCGTTGTACTTACAGAAACCTAGATAGTGTTGCCTACTACACAATTAGGCTACTTGGTATATTCTTGGGCTGTTATGATAGGCTACTTGGTCTGTTATTCTTGGGCTGTGAACCTATACAGCATGTTACTATAATAAATACTGTAGGCAATTATAACACCAGAATAAACATGCCATCAATAGGTAATAATAATTTGTGGCTCCATTATAATCTTACAGGACCACTGTCCATATTTGGTAACCATCACTGACTGAAATGTCATTATATGGCTCATGATTGTATTAGAAGGAAGATTCAGATCATTTACTTTTAACAAATGATCTAAGTATTCAAATATTGTCATATCCAATTTTTCCTTTAATATTACTACCATGAATTTTTTCCTATGTTTCACATACCCCAGTGTCAATAGGGTACTAATGATTTATTTTCATATTTTTATTGTTGTTAGGTACCATTGAGTTGGGTCTGACTCACAGTGACATTATGTATAACAGAAAAAAACCACAACCTGATTCTGTGTCAAGTACATGATCTTTTTTATGTTTCATCCCATTGTTGGAGCCAGTGTCAATCCATCTAGTGAAGAGTCCTCCTTTTTTTTTTTGTTGACTTGCCACTCTCACAAACGTGGTGCCCTTCTCCAGGGATTGGGCCCTTCTGACTACATGTCTAAAATATTCAGACACAGTCTAGCCAGGTGTGCTTCCAAGAAGTACTCTATGGCACTTTTAGGATAGATCTGTTGGTTCTTTTGGGAGTCCACAATACACTCAGTATTTGGCTCTGGTATCAGAATTCAAAAGCATCAATTCTCCTATCTCCCTTATTCAATGTGTAGATTTCACAACCCTATGATATAATGGAAAATACCATGGAATGAATCAGGCATACCTTCATCTACATGTGATATCTTTACTTTTCAAAAATTTAAAGAAGTCTTTTACAACAGCTTTTCTGTTGCAACAGTCTTTTGATTTCTCTACTGCTGCTTCCATGTGTGTTGACTATGGAAAAAAGTAAATAAAATTTTGGGCAATGTCAAAGTTTTCTTCATTTATCATGAAGTTGCATACTGACCAAGTTATAAACATTCTTGCTTTGTTGATGTTGAGGTGCAATCCATATAGAAGGCTGTGTTGTTTGATCTTCATCAGTAAATGCTTCAAATTTTCTTCAGTTTCAGTAAGCAGAGTTATGTTATCTGTATAACACAGATTGTTAATGAGCCTCCACCAATCCTGATGCCACATTCTTTTTCATAAAGCCTAGCTTCTCAGATTATTTGTTCATTATAGAGACTGAAGTTGTATGGTGAAAGGAAGCAGCCCTGATGCATACCTTTCTTGACTTAAATCCCTTGTTTCCTTATTCTGTTTGAATGACTACCTCCTGGCCCATGCACAGATTCCTCATGAGTATGATTAAGACCTCTGGTATTCCTATTCTTTTTTATTATTAGAAATTTTTAATGTACAACACATTTCATTCTGGCATGAATTTCATTGTGGCATTTCCATATATGTGTTTCATTGTACATTGCACAGAAAACTTCCCCTTTACCCTCTTGTTCTCTTCAGCCCCCTTCTCCCACCTCACCAATGGCCTCTCTTGTATGTGTATGTCTTTTTTGTGGGAATATTTTTCTGTATTCCCTTGCATCCCAATTATGATTTAAGTCCATATTTTTTCTGTAATGATCTATCTTTTTACATTGTCAGCAGTTATTACATGAATAATCTAGCCTATTGGCATTATTTCCATCCTTTGCTATTGTTGGTACTATAATTATTTCCCAAACTATTAAAGTTGGGCTGTTTACTTTGAGGTTGACCTCTCTCTCATTCCTCGATATGCCTATTCTTTACAATGCTATCTGTAATTAATGCCTTTGTATAGTCAATAAAAGATAAGCATCTTTTTGGTATTCTCTGCTTTCACCTAATATCCATCTGACATCACCAATGATGTTCCTGGTTGCATACCTTCTTCTGAATCCAGCTTGATTTTCTGACAGTTTCCTTTCTATATGCTGCTACAGTCATTTTTGATTGATCTTTAGAAAAATTTTACTTGCCTGTAATACTAATGATATCATTCAATAATTTCCATATTCAGTTGGATCCCCTTTCCTTGGTATAGGCACAAATAAAGATTTCTTCCATTCAGTTGGCAAGGTAGCTATTTTCCAATACTCTTGGCATAAACAAGTGAGCTCCTCCAATGCTGCATTATGTTGTTGAAACATTTCAATTGGTATTCCACCAATTCCTGGAGCCTTGTGTTACATCAAGGTCTTCAAGGCAGTTTCCACTTTATCTTTCAGTACCATTGTTTCCTGATCATATGCAACCTCTTGAAATGGTTTGTCATCCACCAATTCTATTTTGTATAATGACTGTGCATTACTTCCACCTTCTTTTGATGTTTCCTACATTGTTTAATATTTTCCCTACAGAAATCCTTCACTATTGCCACTCCAAGCTTGAATTTTTCCTAATTTTAAGAAAAACAGAGAATGTTTTTCCCTTATAGTTTTCTATCTCCAGATATTTGCACATATTATTATAAAATTTGATTTTGTCTTCTCAAGTTACCTTTTGAAATCTTCTGTTTAGTTCTTTAACTCTGTTATGTCTTCCTTTTACTTTAGCTACTTGTCACTCAAGGGCAAGTTTCAGAGTCTCTTTTGACCTGTAATTTAGTCTTTCTCTTTTCTTGTCTCTTTAATAACTTTTTGCTTTCCTCAAGAATGATGTTGGTGTCATGCCACAATTCATCTGAATTCGGCTGTAAGTGTCTAACAAATAAAACCTGTTCTTGCGGTGGTCTCTGAACAGATGTGGGATATACTCAAGGTCATATCATGGCTGTAATATACTTATTCTAATTTTCTTCAGTTTTAGTTTGAACCTTCATAGGAACAGTTGATGATCTGAACCACAATCAGCAACTGGTCTTGTTCTGACATTTGATATTGAGCTTTTCTGTTGTCTCATTCCACAAGTGTGGTCAATTTGGTTCCTGCATGTTCCATTTGTTGGATTCCATATGTATAGTTGCAGTTTGTTGGTGTAAAAATGTATTTGCAATGAAAAGATCCATAGGTCCAACCAAATTCTTTCATGTGATCTCCAGTGTGGTTTCTATTACCCAGGCTATTTCTTCCAACTACCGAACCCTTGTTTTTGTTTCCAACTTTTGCATTCCAGTCAAGGGTAATTATCATCAGTACAATATGATTGCCATGTTTGATCATTTCAGATTGTAGGAATTGGTAAAAATCTTCCCTATCTTGTTTTGAGGCCTTAGTAGTGGGTGTCTAAATTTGAGTAATACTCATATTAACTGATTTTCCTTAAATGGATATGGATATTATTCGATTACTGACAGTATTACAATTCAGGACAGAGCTTGAGATTTCTTTTTTGATGATGAATGGCATCTCATTTTTCTTAAATGTCACTCTCAGCATAGTAGACCATTATCTGATTCAAAATGGCCCATGCCAGTCCATTTTAGCCCACTGATGCTTAGATTATTGATGTTTATTTGTTCCATTTCCTTTTGGATGATTTGTAATTTTCCAAGATTCATACTACATACATTCCACATTTCTTTATTAATGAATGTTTACAGTTGTTCCTTCTCATTCATGCCACATCAGCAAATGGATATCCCTGGGGCTTTCCTGTCATTAAGGTAGACTCTACTTTGAGGAAGCAACTCTTTTCTAGTCATCTTTTTTTTTTTTTTTTTTTTTTTTTTTTTTTTTTTTTTTTTTTTTTTTTTTTTTTTTTTTTTTTTTTTTTTTTTTTTTTTTTTTTTTTTTTTTTTTTTTTTTTTTTTTTTTTTTTTTTTTTGCGGTACTGGGGGTTGAACCCAGGGCCTTGCACTTGCATGCTCTACAAGTATTGGACCACTGAGCTGCATCCTCAGCCTATTTTGTTACTTTTTGAGACTGGGACTCGCTAAGTTACACAGACTGCCTTTGGTTTCGAACTTGAGATCTTCCTGCCTTGCCTCCCTCCAGTCATCTTTTCAGTGCCTTCCAACCTTGGGGGCTCATTTTCAGGTACCATATCTGACATTGTTTCTCTGTTATTCATAGGTTTTTCAAGGGCTAATTGCTTCTGGAGTGGCTCAGCCATATCCTTCTCCCTAGTCTGCCTTAGTCTGGAAGCTCAGCTGGAACCTTTCCACCATGGGGGACCCTGCTTGTATCTTTACTAGCCATCATTTTGAATATTAGCTTGTTCCCATGGTTTTCCTCTTCAGTTTGAAATTAAATAGGTTAATAGTGTGTTTCAGTAGAAAATTCCCTGTGTATAGCTGCATCACCCATTGTACCAAAGTGAAATCTTAAGAAAATTCGTATTCAAAAAATCTTACTGCAAATAATGAGAAATCACTGTGAGAATTCCTTTTTATGTACAATTTATCTTAGGAGCAGCATGTCACAGAGTACAAAGGAAAAGCCAATGGATTTTGAGTCACAGCATTAACAAATCTAATATTTGGTGACTATTTCTTGGTTTTCCGAAAGGACACCAAGCTAGTTAACATTTCTCTTATTTAACATTCAAAAAAATCCTGGGATTTTGATAATATTTTCACTTTTACTTAAAAACAAAATTCTCTCTCTCCTTTTCTCTCTTTCTTCCCCTCCCTCTCTTCTTGTCTCAACTTCTTTCTCATCCACTCTCTATCCTTCATTCTTTTCTTTTTTCTCTCCCTCTCTCTTTCTTTCTCCTTCCATGTCTATTTTTATCTTATGTAATTAAAAACAGTAGCATGGTATATAACTCTTTCAACTTGAAACAATAGCTTTTATATTTGCTTTCTGGAGAAAGTTTTAAATATTTTAATCAGCTGGTAGATACATCCATCCATCCATCTATCTATCTGTCTGTCTATCTATCTATTTATCTATCTATCTATCTATCTATCTATGGGAGAAGAACCTGGCAACCCACTCTCAAGGCAATCCTGAAACAGACATTGAAAACCCTGTGAGGGTCACTATGAGTCGGATACCAACTTGAGGGCACCTAACAACAACTATATATATATATATATATATATATATATATATATATATATATATATATATATATATATATAACTTTTGGTATAAAGTTTGGTATAAAATTTGGTATAAAGTTATAGATATATATACACACATACATACATACACACATACATACACACACATACATACACACACATACATACATACACACATATGTACATCGTATATACATGTGTGTATGTATGTATATATATATATATACCATATATTTAAAAGTTCATTGATTACCCTGTTCGAAATACCCTGATCAATTCATTGTTAATTCTCTAAGCCTTTCAGAAATAGCATCTTACAATTATATGCAAGTAAACATGTTTCTATAATGAGATTGGTATTTTTATTCACAAACTCCAATGCTTCAAAGTTTTCTGTCACATGAAGCTACAATATGGCATGTTAACTCTCATTAGAACAAAATCTTTATATGAATACCTATTATTTAAGTGACATATTGATATTTTAAATGACTTTCTTGCAACTTAAGTTTCTATAAATTTTGTATTAGTTATCAAATAATATTTTAAGTACTTTTCATATTAGCCATTGATGTAATATTTTAAGTTAATTTATTCTCCATGTAACTAGTTACTCATTACATTATGAAACATTATTGATTATCTGAGTCTTTGTATAAGAAAATACTTCAAGAATGTTTTCATCCACAAGGAGGCATGAGAATGGTTGAGATCACATGTTCTAGTATGTGATTTTTAATACATATAACAAATAACCTCGGATGAGTCTCTTTCTTAATAAAATATAAAATGCAAATACATAGGTGGGAGTATATATAGGAGTAAGGAGAAGAAGAAACAGGAATTACACATTAAAAATTATTAAATAAAAGACAAGAAAAACCCACATTGTACCACCTTGTCAGATGAGAGAATATTCTATAACAATACCTATAGACAAAAGCTTGCCTATGACAAAATTTCACCAAATAATAATGAAATATGAAATATTAGGAACATGGTGAGATTTTTTATGAAACCAACATATTACAATAAAATGTGCTGGGGATTTTTAAAATCATATCTCACAACTAGGGTCCCTCATAACAGCCTGAGGGGCTGACCGCTAGTTGATCCCAGGGCTCATCTCACTCACACCAGCCCCTCCCATTGAGTGAGTAAAGATGGCACATGGCCAGTCTGACCTGCGCTAACCACTTTAAATTTGATTGGCTCCTCTTAGCATTTTTGGGTAATAACTGTCCCCACCTGGCAGGTATGACAGTTTACCTGCTATACCTGTCAGGTGTGTGCCCTGATTGGCTGAATCCTGACATGTGAACCCTCCTGGACCCTATAAAAGAAGGGCTCCCAGACCCGACCTCACTTCACCTTTCTGATCGTCCCTCAACTGTCTCCTGATCCCCATCACCTGGACCAGTGCTCCCTACTCCAGTGAGATCTGCAAGCAAGCCAGCGGGATCAAGACCAGGGGCCTGAAGAGCCGAAGGATTCATGCAAGCCACGAAGAGCCTCCCAATTCCTCCCATCTTTGGGAAGGAGGGAGGCCAAGAAGGCGAGCTTCGAGAGACAAGATCAACTGACCTCCACAGAACACCAGCAGCTGTAGCTGTGCCTTTAAAGCTGAACTGTAGCAGCACTCAGCCTGCAGCATGGAATGCTGCAGGCTTAGAGCCAGCACTTAAACAGCACATAGAGCTCTTTGCTGTAAGGGTTGCTTGCTCCTTGTACCCCATCAGGGGAGCACCCAATAAACCTTACCTTCCCTGTTTCACCAACTGAAGGTCTCCCAAAGTCCTTCATTTGCGTCATGGGTTAACATCCCCCCAGTTTAGTAAGTCCCTGATACTTACTGGTTATGTTGTAGGCTGGCTCTAATTTTAGCCGGGCTAGAGCCAAAACCGCAACAGAAATGAATATACTTTAATCTAAATTCATGTGCAGTTGCAAAAGCTAATTTTCTAGTGAGAAAATGATCATTGAAATGGCACAAAGCAAAATTACTATGTATCAAAATTAATACATTTCAATGCTTTTTTGCCACTTTTTCTTGATTTTTAATTTTTAGCAAAAATAACCTGTCCATGAGTCCAGGGTATTTTTAACATGTTTGGTTTACTAAACTTATTTAACTTCCACAGTGGAGAAATATCTTTTATAACCACTAGTGATTTTTTTCTTTGGTATAAATTTATTAAAAACTGCAATCAGACAATGATTCTCTATTGTCTTCATGTTTTTTAATTCAATGGCTTCACAATCATGATCCTGTCCTTGCCAGCCTCCACTACTTAAAGTTGTGTTGTGGGTAAAATCACATTCTTATCTATTCCACACATTTGTCAAGTAACTCCTATGGGTTTATAGAGAAACAAAGATGAATTAGAAATGCATTCTCCTTCATAAAAAAATATTATTTCTCTCATGGGAAACATCATAGTGAGAAAAGAAATGTATTAGAGTTGGAAATTATGGGTTTGTATCTCTGCTCCAGTGCCTACCAGCTGTATGAATTTAAACAATTTACTGATCATTTCTGAGCTGTCATTTCTTTGACTGTAAGTCAGAGAAAATATGGTTGCACTCTGGTGCTCTTTTCAAAGAAGCATAAAATGTCACCCACTATGCAATTTCATCATGTATCACTGTGAAAGAAACATAAATGATAATGTAACAATTTAATAATATGTAATACAATACACTAAATTTCACCAATATATGAATCAGTACAAATGACTCCATGGAAAATATTATTATCTACAAAATATTAAGATTTTATATTATCTATAAAATGTAAATCCAAGTGAAATACCATATATATTTAAATTTTTCAATTCACAAATCGTATTTTAAAAACATAAATCTTATTGGTTTGCGGTACTACAGATTAAACTCAGGGCCTCAGAGAGTGCAGGGCAGCACTCTATTAACTGAGCTAAACTTCTGCTTGCAGACAACTAACTTTTACTAAAAAGGAAACATTCTTCATATTGTGCTTCTCTAGTATCTTGGGTAACTTAACGATATGTTGTTAGGTACCGTGGAGTCAGATCTGACTTATAGAAAACACATGTACAACAGAACAAAACACTACCCACTCTGTGCCATATTTGGCACTATTGTCAGTGTTTCTCTGCTATTCACAGGGTTTTTGATGGATGATTGTTTTGGGAATGCACTGCCAGGTCCTTCTCCCAAGCCTATAGCACCTGGTGTTCCTAGGCAGTCTCCCATCCAAGTATTAACCAGGCCCAACCCTGCTTAGCTTACAAGATCAGATGAGATCAGATGCTAGGGTATTAGGGTTGTGGAGAACATAATGATAAGAGTGTTCTAAATGTTGTCTAAAAATATTGGACTATTCAAGATACCTTTGTGAGTAGAAAAAAATGATATTATATATGAAACTTGATATATTAATTTGTAGATTTGTAGCTCAAAATTTAATATTTCTATTTAATACACTAAAGACAATGAACAGGATCTTCACTAGAAAATTGGACAGTAACAAAATTGTAGTCTTAGGATAGACCTGGGTGTAGTGTGAAATTGATCAAGGCTTTTTCATTTCTCTCAATCTCTATGTCTTCTAATGTGAAGACAGAACTGAACATTCTACCTAGATAGACTTTTTTTTTAAAAAGTAATTGGAACCAAATCAATTTTGCACTAATAGTTTCTGAATCTTCACATTTCATATAACCTCAACACTAGGCTCAGGCACTTAAGGGTGATCATTATGTTCCACAGGAATTCCATTTTCAATTATGGAATAAATTCATATTTGTGTAGACACCTTATGACATATATTCTAAAGCCCAGAAGTGAGATGTTTATTGTTGTTGCTGTTTTTAGGTGTTGTCATGTCAGATTGACTCATAGCAACCCTACATACAACAGACAAAAAACTATTGTTAGTGCTTCTCATCTGTTCATAAGGTTTTCAACAGCAGATTGGTTTTTGGAAGTGGATTGCTAGGTCCTTCTCCCAAGCCTACATCACTTGGTGTTTCCAGGCAGTCTCTTATCCAAGCACTAACCAGACCAGACCCGGCTTAGCTTCCAAGATCTGACAGGATCAGACACCACAGTGGTACAGCTGCAGGCGAGGTGTTTATTAGTTTCCTATTATTTCTGCAACAAATTACTGCAAATTTAGTAGCTTAACCAACACAAATTTATTATTGGGTAGTCCGAATGACTAAAGTCTAAAATGGCTTTAAATGGACTGAACTCAAGGTGCCTTCTGGAGGTTCTTGGAGATAACCTATTTCTTATCTTTTCAAGCTTCTCCAGACTATCTGAAATTCCTTTATTTGTGGTCCTCCTCCATCCTCAAAGACAGCCATCTCATCACTCTAACTTTTGCTTCTGTCATCACTTCTTTCTCCCTCTCACTCACCTTACTCCACTGTGTGATCATTTTTGGCCCATATATAACACAGACTAGGGATAAGTACCTGGCAGCCAACTCCCAAAACAATTAGCCATTGAAAACTCTCAAGAAAGCAGACAAGCACTGTCAAATATAGTGCCAGAAAATGAGCCCCTCAGGATGGAAGGCATTCAAGTACAATGGGGGAAGATTTGCCTCCTCCAAATAAAGTTGACCTTGATGGTAGGAATGGAGTAACAGCCCTGGAACTTCTTTTTGTTGATGTGGCAATGACTCAAAATGAGAAGAAACATAGTGACTGTAACATTGGGCTCAAACATAAGATCGTGTGCATGATGGTGTTGGGGAGTATTTTGTTATATTTTAGATAGAGTCATTATAAGTCGGATCTGACTTGATGGCACCCAACACCATCAACAGCAATTTGTCTTACACAAACTATACAGCATTGTTATCCGTTCTAAATTTATTAATTACATCACAAATATCCTTTTGCCATATATTTGTTGTTAGGTGCCATTGAGTCGGTATCCCACTCATAGCGACCCTCCTAGGGTTTTCAATGGCTGATTATTTCGGGATTGCCTTGGGAGTGGATTGCCAGGTCCTTCTCCCATTTTTGCAGTGCTGGGAATTGAACTCAGGACCTCAGAGACTGCAGCGCAGCGCTCTACCAACTGAGCTAAATCCCAGCCCCAAACTTTGCCATATATAGTGACATATTAAAAAATGATAGAGATCAGAGCATATGCACCTTTGGAAAGCCATCATTCAAAACATACCATCAAGCATAATATTATAATAGTCTGATTGGAAGCAGATGGATTTTCAGATGATTTCTTTTTATTTTTTTTCTGCCAATGTCCCTTATTCTTTTGTGTAAAAATATTGTGAACACTTAAAGTGGTAAATATTATATGTATAATCTTTATACTAAGAAATTAAATTGAAAAGCACATGAAATATTTTTATTTAACAAATTATTAGTTACTCTATGAACCTGAAATTCCATTTCTAGGTACATCCCCAATATAAATATGTACATAAGCTTAAAAAATATGTGACAAATGTTTACGACAGCTTTATAAAAGACTCACCTGGAAAAAAAATACCCACAAACAGTACAGTAAATTATTATATTGAGGAATATTCATAAATTGAGGAATATTCATAAAATAGAATCCTATATGGCTGTGAACAATATATTCTATATTACTACCATAGTGGGCTGGGATTTAGCTCAGTGGGTAGAGCACTGCGCTGCAGTCTCTGAGGCCCCGAGTTCAATTCCCAGCACTGCAAAAATGGGAGAAGGGCCTGGCAATCCACTCCCAAGGCAATCCCGAAGCACTCAGCCATTGAAAACCCTATGAGGGTCACTATGAGTCGGATACCGACTCGAGGGCACCTAACAACAACAACAACAACAACAACAACAACTACCATAGTAGTGCAAATACAATATTGTGTCAAAGAAGTCAGAAGTAGAAAAATGTTATTATATGGTTTAATATAGATATGTATGTGTGTGTATATTTAAAGGTTTAAATATATGTCACTCAAACTTCAATAAATGAAAGTTTTAGTTATATCACTAAGTGAAGTTTATAGTTATATCACTATTAGAGAAGATAAAGTTTAAGCTGAAATCATTATTATAAATAGTGAGACCTCATAAAGACAAAATGTTTAAATGACTATAAAATATAACTGAAAACTATGTGCATATAATTAATGATGCCCAAATATATATTTTTTCATGGTACTAGGGAGTTCAACCCAGGCCTCATACATGCACTGGAAAGCACTCTATCACTAAGGTGCACCTCTACCCTCCTTTTTACTTTTTCTTTTGAGACATGGTCTTGCTAAATTGCACAGGGTGCCTCTGTCCTTGAACTTGCAATCCTCTTGCCTCTGCCTCTGGATTCACTGAAATTACAGGCATGTGCCATAACACTCAGCACCAGAACATATCTTTAAATGGATATAAATACAAGAAAGAAAATGTAAATCCACAATCAAACTGAGAGATTTGAGTGTATCTCTTTCAGTAAGCAGTAGGGCATATTTTAAAATTATGTTCATCTTAGAAACTATTTGAATATAATTAATAAACTTATTCAAATTATATATTGAACACTGCACGTAGCCAATGGTGAATAATGATTTTGATTGGCAGAATAATAATCTCAGAATGACGCTGCATCAGACCATGTGTCACCAAGCATAAGGGACTTTGCAAGTGGAATTAAGGTTATAAATGTTAAGACAAGGAGACTCCTGAATTATCCATTTGGGCATAAAGAGCCTTTAGAAGCACTTACAAGAAGAAAGCTCCACTCCAGCTAGATGCAGAAGAGGTAGGAGCTATAGCACGGAGATGATGCAAAAGGGGTGGGCAGAGAGATGTGAAGAATGAGAACATCCATAGTTAGCTCTGATGAGGAAAGAAAGGGACCAGAAAGCAAAAAATGAATACAGAAAATCACTACAATCAGAGAACAATTTCAATTTAACAACCAGCTATGAGACAGGCTCCTTAATCCTACAACTGCACAGAACTGAATTCTGCCAAAAGCGTTATAAGCTTTAAGGCGGAAACTGATATACTCCACAGCCTCCAGGAAGCCATTCAGCTCAGCTAGCAACTTAATGTTAGCCTTGCAAAGAATCAGCTGAGCTATGCTCTGCCCAGACCTATATAACTGTGAGATAATAATGAGTGCTATTTAGCTTGGACTAAGAATAGAAAGGGCTGAGATTTAGCTCAGTGGGTAGAGCGCTGTGCTGCAGTCTCTGAGGTCTCGAGTTCAATTCCCAGCACCACAGAAATGGGAGAAGGACTTGGCAATCCACTCCCAAGGCAATCCCAAAGCAGTCAGCCATTGAAAACTCTATGAGGGTCGCTATGAATCAGATACCAACTCGACGGCACCTAACAACAACAACAAGAATAGAAAAATGAAACACCTATATAAGAAATTCAGGCACATAACAAAAGATTTACAATATCTGACCCATAAAGCAAACCCCAATGAATTTAAATAGATTAAATTCACGGTAACTATAATACAATTGAGATGGACATGGTAACAAAATGTAACTACAGCTACATCATGTGTTGACAATTTAAGAGACATATCTCTGATCATGGACCACAGAAATAATTGCAAATAATTTAGAAAATGGTTTTATTAGGTTAAATTGGAGGACATAGTTTATGTAGCAAGAAGAATCTTAAAAGTTTTGAATATATTGTTGAGTCTACAGAAACTACTACAAAAGTGTGTAAGCATGTAATTTTACAAGTACATTGAGACACACTGGACAAATTATAAATTATCTAAATGTACATTAACCCTAGAATGAATAATGAATGGCAGTTTGTGTGTGTGTGTGTGTGTGTGTGTGTGTGTGTGCACGCACATTTGTTGTTAGGTGTTGCCAATTTGGTTTCCAAAGCATAGTGACCTTACATACAATAGGCAAAACAGTATTGTTACTGCTTCTCTGCTACTCATAGGGTTTTCAATGGCTGATTTCTTTTTGTGGGGGAGTGGGTTGCTAGGTCCTTCTCCCAAGCCTATAGCACCTGGTGTTCCCAGGTCTTTCATCCAAGTACTAACCAGGCCTGACCCTGCTTAGCTTCCAAGATCTGATGGAATTGAATACCACAATTGTACACCTGCAGATACACACACACACACACACACACACACACACACACACACCCCACAATACAAATAAACATAGGTATATATACAATCTTTTTATGGTTGATCCCATTGTTGTGCCACCATATTTTGTCTAATTCTGAGTTGTGCCACATCAGCAAAAGGAGGTCCCAAGGGCTTTACTCCATTCCCATCATTAAGGTTGACTCTACTTTGAGGAGGAAAGTTGTCTTTTGAATATTTTGTAGCCAGGGAGGTTCATTTTTTTGGTACTATATTCAATAGTACTTCTCTGCTATTTATAGGGTTTTAGATAGCTAATTGTTGCAAGGGTGGGCTGTGGGATCCTTCTCCCTTGTCTATCTTAGTCTGGAAGCTCAGCTTAAACCTGTCCACCATGGGTAGCCCTGCTGATATCCAAAATACTAGTGGCATAGCTTTCAGCATCACAGCAACTCACAGATCCCCAAAGTATGACAAGCTGTCAGACATATGGAGGATGAAAATACACAGGCTCCTTAATACATATGCAGTTGATGCTTATATAGCCACGGTTCTTAAAATATGGTCCATGGCTCCCTAAAGATCCTGACATGTTTTTCAGAGGTCTGTAAGTTGAAAACGATTTCCATAATAATAATGCTTTTTAAACTTCATTAACACTTGTCCGGTACAAAAATAATGAAAGATAACACTGCTGGTGTAGTAGCACAAACTAGTACTAATAGCCAGCAGTCTTTGTGTTATTTATTGTTACATACTTATAATACAAAACAAAAAAAGTATACTTAAGAATGTCCTAATCTACACATGACCTATAGCTACAATTAAAGTATAGTCATGTATTTTATTAACTAGTATTCTTAAATGACTAGTGTGGCAAAATAGGATATACGCATAACACCCTCTTATGTCTATAAAAATATGAGTGTTACCTTAAAAAGAAACAGTTTCATGATTGCTGAAGTTGAAAGTTGAATACTTTTTTTATGGAATAACATTTGGATCTAAAATAAGGACTGGGACATAAACTATGGTTATTTGTACATGTGCATTTGATACGTGTGTGTATGTGTATATATATTTCTTTCTAACAATGTATGATTTGACACTTCAAGGGAAACAACTAGTAGGATTTGTTGTCAGAGATAAATCTAAGCTTTGAAAAAAAAAGGAATTTAGAAAACTTCAATCTATGACTTAACCTGTGCAGCTTCTCTTCATTAATTTTTTTGGATGAAATCAGTGTAATAATAAAAATAAATGTTTTTTTATACTCTCCAATGAGTTTTAGAAGAGCTCTATAACCTTGTGAGCCAACATTTTTCAAATATCTGGTGCATAATTCTTTAAAAGATGCACAATAGAAAACAATCCATTATAAGGACAAAGTGGACCAATGATTTTTAAAGTTACAGGGTTCAAGATATTCATTGATACAATTTTGAGTTGTACACTGCAACTTACTTATAAAGCTTTTATGTGATATCATAGAAGAGTATCCTTGTTTACTTTCAAAAGCTCTTGAAACACTTCTCTCTCTTCCAATTGATTGAAGACAAGCAGTCTTCATATGGACCAACTTAAACAATATATGGCAAAACATTGAAAAGAGAAGTAGATATGGGAATCTGGGTGCTTTCTATTGGTCCAGGCATTAGATTTGTAAAAATAGGATGCAATGAATTTTTCTCTTTCTTTTGTTTTGGAAATATGATTATTTCTTATTACTACATTATTTATTTCAAAATGTAATGAGCTTAATTGGGATATCAGTAGATGAAGCAATAAGCACACATTTGAAGTTTTATTTTAAATCTAATAGGATAATAATGATGAGTTTAGTCTATGAAATTTCTTTGGGGTTCTCGATGATTTTTTTTTGAGGGCAAGCAGAACAGAGAAAAACAAACTTGAAACCTGGTACAATAAAGCATTGAAAATATACACCAATTTTAGTATATATTAATCCTACATATATAATTTTGAGTGAAAAAGAGAAAATATTAAAATTCAGTTGTGTACAATTCCATTTTACACAATTCTTATTTACATATTAATAAAAATATAACAATTAAAAATGTTAAGATTTGGGGTTTTTTGGCGGTACTGGGGGTTGAACCCAGGGTCTTGCGCTTCCATGATTTGCAAGTGCTCTACCACTGAGCTATACCCCCAGCACATTTTTTACTTTTTGAGACAGTGTCTCACTAAATTACACAGACTGCCTCTGGTCTGGAACTTGCATTCCTCCTGCCTCTGCCTCCTGAGTTGTTGGGATTACAGGCGTGTGCCACTGCAGCCAACAAGAATGTTTTTAAAAAGCGAAAAACACATCAAAGGCAATTCATAGTAAAGTCAAATCTTACATATCTTCGTTAGCTTCCAGAAAAATTATATGCTAAAAAAATTATATGCTATAAATGTACATTGCTTAATTTTTCTATTGAATGCCGGAAAAATTTAATTATAAATCAACTTTTGTACAGTTTAGCCTTTCATCTATATGCAATAAACTATTAGAAAAATAAATTATAAATTATAGGCAAAAATATCAGGCAAACATTTTTTATATAAATATTAACCATTATGTAATTCTCTGTTATTTAGTAGAACTTACTGGAAATTTGGAATATACTGATAAAACAAAAATCACTTATTTATAGGCATTTTAGTTTCAAGATTTTATATTTAGGTCACATATCTTCCTTGATTCTTAATTTTAACATAATACTTCTCAATCTTTCTCTCTATATATATTGTTGTTGTTAAGTGCCGTGGAGTTGTGTCCAACTCATGTTGTTGTTGTTGTTGTTGTTATTGTTGTTGTTAGGTGCCGTCCAGTCGAGTCCGACTCATAGCAAGCCTATATACAACAGAACAAAACATTTGTCTACACTGTGCCAAGCCTAGCACTATGTTAGTGCTTCTCGGATATTCATAGGATTTTCAGTGGCTGATTCTTTCAAGATTGTTTTGGGAGTGGGTTGTCTGGTCCTTCTCTGTACATATATATGTGTATATATATGCATATTTATTGTATATGTACATATATGTACATATACATTATACACACATGTGTACATATATGCACAAATGTACACATATACATATATATGTTCTAAACATATTTATATAACACATATATATATATAATTCACTTGAAAAAATGTCTTCTAAAGGCCCACTGTTCAAATAAGTCATCAAATACTCTCAAACATTTTCCCACAACTCATTTCCCAATATTTGAAGTAATCAAG
>VMDO01010522.1:54090-71403 GCA_007922755.1 Pedetes capensis | reverse complement strand
TTTTTTTTCCAGTACTGGAGGTTGAACCCAGGGCCTCGCGCCTGCATGCTCTGCAAGTGCTGGACCACTGAGCTGTGCCCCCAGCCCATTTTTTTACTTTTTGAGACAGGGTCTCGCTAAATTACTCAGACTACCTCTGGTCTCAAACTTGCGATCCTCCTGCCTCCACCTCCCAAGCTGCTGGGATTACAGGCGTGCGCCACCGAGCCCGGCTCTCTTTCATGAGCTGACTAGGGGTTTGGGGTCACACACACTAAATGCAAAGACCCACGATTAGTCAGTGCTGCGGCTGCAGGATGGCTTGGCCTTGCTGATAAGCCTGTTGGGACACAGGTACAGATGAGAAACATGGTAACAGCGCAGCCCCGAAGGCCTGGAATGGGACAAATCCTAAACACAGCATCTGGAGAGGAAAGAAGTCCTGGGGGTGGTGGGGGAGGCCGAGGGAGGGTTGATGAAAGGGTCGGTGCCTCCCCACCCTTGTGGAAGCTGGTGTTTCCCATCTCCACCTCCCCCTCACTCTGAGCTTTCGTCCTGGCTGTCTGTCAGGTAGGTGTGCGCTTTCAAAAAGGGAGATGCGAGCCGGGCGCGGTGGCGCACACCTGTCATCCCAGCGACTTAGGAGGCGGAGGCAGGAGGATCGCAAGTTCAAGACCAGGGCCAGTCTGCGTAATTTAGCAAGACCCTGTCTCAAAAAAGTAAAAAAAAAAAAAAAAAAAAAAAGGAAAAAAAAGGGCTGGGGGTGCAGCTCAGTAGTCCAGCACTTGCAGAGCATGCAAGCGTGAGGCCCTGGGTCCGACCTCAGGTCCTCTAGCCAGGGACAGCTGCGGGGCTGTTAGGTCACCCGGTGCCTGCCCTCTGCAGAGAAGCAGCTGATGATAGGAAGAGCAATGCCAGGGCAAGAAGCCCATGGCAGCTTGTGATTTCCGATTCAGTTAGGCCAGAGCTGATAAGCAGAGGGGACCGCCCACAGGGGCCACAATGCACGGCCGATTTTGAGCTTGCAGGGGCTGAATTCTGGGTCCTTTATCGTATTCTGGGCTTATTCATTCCATTTAGCTCATCCCCCCATTCATTCCCCCATCCTTCCCTCCGTCCACTTGCTTTATTTAAGGAGGTGAGCGTTCTTTTCACATCCTCTTATCCTGTGATGTATAGAATAATAAGATCTGACCACTGCTCTTCCAGAACTTACTTAGGGGAGGGGGAAGGGTCAAGGCAGGCACCTAAGCACCGCAAAGCAAAGATGCAAGATAAAATATGATTCCAGTCACACAGAGGGACAGAAGAGGAAGAGGAAAGGAGGCAGAGCCATAGAGTAAATGATTGACATTTCTGGACTGTTTTTCCACATGGCTTCTACAAAATGAGGGGTCAGGACGGAAACCAATCCACACCCTGCAGAAAGAGATCAGTGACTTCATAGCCTCCAAGCACCTATGGTGGCAAGGGACAGAAACCCAACTCAAACAGGCTTAGTACAAAAAAGACAGAAAATTGATCGGCTCGTATAGTTGACCGGGGGCTGGGATTTAGCTCAGTTGGTAGAGCACTGGGCTGCCGTCTCTGAGGTCCCGAGTTCAATTCCCAGCACCGCAAAATGGGAGAAGGGCCTGGCAATCCACTCCCAAGGCAATCCTGAAACAGCCATTGAAAACCCTATGAGGGTCGCTAGGAGTCAAATACTGACTCGACGGCACCTAACAACAACAACAACAATAGTTGAACAGTCCAAGAGTAGGTTAGGCTCTGGGGGTTCAGGCATGGCTGAATCCAGGCGCTCAAATCATGGTAGTAGCACTCTGTCCCCAGTGTCATTTACCCATCAGACCTGATAGAATGAGAACATGGAGCTATGGTGGCTTGATGAAGCAGCAGAGGCCATGGGAAGGGGGGAAGTGGGTGTTTCATGAGATGTTGGCAGGACTTGGATGCCCTTGGATGCAATGGGTAGGGGAGGGGCAGGTGTTGAGATAACACCCAGGTTCCCGTGCTGAGGTGAGACACACAAAAGTGGGTTTGGAGACAAGGAAAGGATGAGCTGGGTCTATACATGTTGGGTCGGGGTGGCATGGAGGATATTTGGCGGGTGATGTCCAGTGGCAAGTGGGGCACTTTTGGGGGGCTCTGGAGCATGGAAGAAAGTCAGAGCTCTTGCATCGCTGTCCCATTGGCCCCAGAGTGGGTCCCCATGGGGATGGCCTCTCCTGTCCCATGGGGCTGATTGCACCGACTCAGAATGCAGAACCTCCGCAACCGTGGGTGACCACAGACGCTTCTTCAGAAAGCAGCCCAAAGCAGGAGGTGTCTGGAGGAAATTAGGGCCGCGGGGGAGGGAAGGAAGAGGAGGGACAGATCCGGCCTGTGACACACGGGGCTTTTCTCTGCCGGTCTAGAGACTCTTGCTGCCTCCCCTGGAAGCCTGGTCCTTCGGGGCTGTGGGCCCCCTGGGCAGCACCTCAGGGAGCTCATTGGCTGGAGGATTTGGGGAGCCGGGCAGCTGCAGCTGGGCTGAGGTAGGTGCAGGCTGGGGCAGACTCTCTGAGGAGCAAGCTGAGCAGATGGAAGGCTGGGGAGGAAGAGGTTGAATGGGGGTTCTGAAGGGAGAGGCACCCAACTCTTAGGAACCCGGCCTTTCTGAGAAGGGTTACCTTGATACGGTGGCTACCAGGATCTCTCTGCTTAACTGCAATTGGTCACAGCTAAGCAGATGGCAAAGGGGCTCAGGATCCTGTGAGGGGACCAATCCTTAGTTCTCATTGAGCCCTGCCCTGATGGGGGCTTATCAGACATGCCTTGTCATTCTCCCATGTGAGATTCCCTGGCAATCAGAGGGTGGCTGCACAAGTGCTTTAACACCCATTTCACAGGTCAGAAGAGTGAGGCTCGGAGAAGCAAAGCAACTTGCCAAAGATTGCAGAGTGGGTGAGCGAGCAGCAAGATTCAAAGTGAATCACTGGCCCCCATCTGGGCCTCTTCTGGGACACTGTCTGCCCATCCCTCCCTGGGGAGTTTTGTGACAGTCAAGCAGGTCTGGCTGATGCTCTCCACACACAGAGATGGACCATCCTCACTGTGTGTGGCCGGTGCCAGGGCCTGAGGGGCTGGGTCCCTCTCTGTCCTTGAGGAGCTGAGCACCTGCCCTGGGAGCTGAGCCCCACCCATGAGCCTCTGACTTAGAGATGAAAACTTGCGAGGGGCCCTGGGGAGATGAGGCTGTGTGGAGGGGTGGGATAGAGAAGCGCCCTGGTGCAGAGCTGGGGGGCTCTGAGGACAGTGCACCCCAAGACGGGGTGGAGCTGGTATGCAGAGATGAGGCCAAGGGCACCCCAGCCGAGGGGAGCAGAGCGGGCGAACCCCCAGGTGCAGGAACGTGGGTGCACGCGTTGGGGCTGGGGAGCGGATATCTGGAGGCTCCGTGTGGGACTCCGGGGCGGGGCCTGTCTCCCTCATTTATTCAGTCTAGGTTGTTTTCGAACATTACCCGATTTAGCCTCAAGACAGTCGTATGCTGTGCAATCGGGTCTTCTTTAAAGATAGGGAAAATGAGGCACGGAGGTTTTCAGTCCCAGCCTAGGTGGCCCTAGCGACAGACTAGACTGAATAGCGGGTGATCTGGCACGGGGTGCCGGCCACATGGCGTCTCCCTGGAGCCTGCTGCCTACCTTGGTGCTGTCTCCAAGTGAGCATGGGGACGACGGGGTTCTGGAGAGCCAGGTTGGGGTCCCAGCCCCCCAGCCCCTCAGCACCAGGCCCCTTGGGTCCCTCCCTGGCTCCCTGACCCTGGGAACAATGCTTCCCACTCTACTGGCTCTGGTCCCACCCAGGTGTTTCCTTCCGGCTGAGGAAACAGGCCTGCCACACACACACACACACACACACACACACACACACACACACACACACACACACACACGCCTTGGGAATCTAAAACCCCGGCGAGCCTTACTGGGTGTGGGCTGGAGGGACCCCTCAAAATTCAGAGCTCTGCCTCTCGTTACACCCACTGATCCCATGCTGTTACCCAAACCTCTGGCTCTGGGGTCCCGCACGTCCCATCTGCCCATGAAGCCCTGGATGTAAGGATGGAGCCCTCTGGTGGGAGGGAGGCCTCTAGGGGAGGAGGAGGGGGTCACAGTGACAGTGACGCAGGCTCCATGGGGCCCCTCGCTCCATGCCTGAGTGCTGGTGGAAGAGGGAGAGGCAGAAGGCTGCTCCTGGGACGCTCCCTGCCTTTCCTTGGGGTTTGGTCCTGTGGCTGGAGTGGCTGGTGCTTCTGTCTGAACTGCCCTGGGAGCAGGGGCTGAGGAGGCCAGGGGCCGTCAGAACTGGACTATTCAGAGCTGAGACACTGACCCTGAGCCAGCCTTCCTCAGATCCTCCTCCAGTCCTTTCCTCAGCCCTTCCTCTGGCAGGAAGTTGGCCCCACAGGACCCCACACCAAGTACAGCCAAGACCAGGCCCCCACCCCCTTCTTTCCTCTCCTTCTATAGCAGGTCCTTGGGCCTGTTTTACCCTCAAGGCAGTGACCAGCTGTATTTGGACCCGCCCTGGGGGCTGTGTGTTGCTACAGTTCTGGAGTTAAGGGGGAATACTGTCTGAACCCCAATTCACTCATCCATTCCTTTGTTCCTTCTGGTCTCTGATCTGGTTCCTCTGTCGAGAACGGTGAAGGGTCTTCTCAGCCTCCTTATAGCTAATGAGTTAGCCTGCCACAGTTTGTGGATGTTGGCAGAAGACACGAGACTTCAGAGTCAGAGACAAAGGACTTTATCACTTATGGCAGAAGAGACAGCATGAGTGTCAGTCACATCATTGGCTCCCTTGCCAAGTCTGATGGAGACAGCATGGAGGCCAGTCCAAACGGATGCTTTGCATGGCAGCTGAGGAGCCCCGCACTTGGGAAGCCCTGGCTTTCGCAAGCAAATTTGCCCAAACTTGGCCCTGAGAGGAGACAACATGTCTGTTATATTGGACAGAAGTCAATCTGCCCTGTGGCCCGGGGGAGACATTCTCTCTGTCGTCTAAGTCTGTTTGTTATACATTCTTGAAAAGACGATCTTACTAGGCAGGGTGACACACACCAGCAAACCCAGCACTCAGGAGGCTGAGGCAGGAAGACCACAAGTTCAAGGCCAGCCTGGGCTACATAGCAAGACTTTGGCAAAAACAAAACAAACAAAACCAAAAACCAAAACAAAACAAAAAAGAAAGAAGGAAAAGAAAAGATGGTCTTGAAAAAGTTGGCAAACCTAAGGAGGATTGTCTCCCTACAACCTCCTATTATCATTTCACTATTGCACCCAGGCTACACTGTCCCTTGGAAACACCAAGCACCGTCTCACCCCAGGACTTTGCCTCTCCTATTCTCTCTGCTTGGGATGTTTCTCCTGCCGATGTGGCACAGCTGTCCCTTATCTCTTTCAGGCTTCTACTCAAATGTCACCCCTTCAGGACACCTCTCTAAACACCCTCATTAAAGTTATGCACACACTTGAGTGGTGAAGGAAATGAGAGAGATTGGCCCAGAGGGACAAAGTTTCAGTTAGGAGAAATAAGTTATTTGGGCTATTTTGCACAGCATGGTGACTTTAATCCTATGTCTTGTATGCAGATTGTCCCTCAGTTCCAATGGTCCACTTGGGATTTTTTTGACTTTGTGGTAGCGTGGAAGTGTACTCAGGCAACCATTCTGTTTTTCACTTTCAGTATGGAATTCAATAGATTACATGAGGTATTCAATACTTTATTATAAAATTGTTTTGTGTTAGGTGATTTTTGCCCAACTGTAGGCCAGCGTAAATGTTCTGAGCATGTTTAAGGCAGACCAGGCTAAGGTGGCATGCTCCATGTTGTTGCTGTTTTTAGGTGCTGTTGAGTCAGGTCTGACTCATAGAGACCCTATGTACAGCAGAATGAAGCACTCCCCAACACTGTGCCATGCCTGGCACTATGTCAGTGCTTCTCTGCTATTCATAGGGTTTTCAATGGCAGATTGTTTCAGGAGTGGGTTGCCAGGTTTTTCTCCCTAGCCTGTAGCACCTGGCATTCCCAGGCAGTCTCCCATCCAAGTACTAACCAAGCCGACCCTGCTTAGCTTCTGAGATCAGCCAGGGTGCTATGGCTGCAGAGGGCACAGTTCATAGGTTAGCTATATTGCAAGCATTTTCAACCCACAATATTTTTAATTAACAATGGGTTTATTGGAACATAAGCGCATTGTAAATTGAGGAACATCTATATTTCAAAACTGCTTAGAGAGTAAATAGCAAATGTCATTAACCAGAAAAACATGTTAAGTATGCGAAGTGATGGATATGTTAATTACTTGACTTAGTCATTCCACATCATATACATATGTTGTTGTTGTTAGGTGCCGTCGATATCCGACTCATAGCGACCCTCATAGGGTTTTCAATGGCTGAGTGCTTTGGGATTGCCTTGGGAGTGGATTGCCAGGCCCTTCTCCCATTTTTGCGGTGCTGGGAATTGAACTCAGGACCTCAGAGACTAAAGCACAGCACTCTACCCACTGAGCTAAATCCCAGCCCTTCATATACATATAGGAGTGCCAAAAATGTATGCACATTTTAAGAGATGTAATCTATGTATTACTTTTTGAAGTTGAATTGATTTGTGGTAACAGTGTTTAGTATGACATTTGCTCAAAGGATATCAGTAATCAAATGAATGCTAGGGCCACCAGGCAACAGGCAGGACAACCAAAGAAAATGGCGGAAGTATGGATATCATTTACGGAGTGCAGGACCATTTTGACGTGGTATTTGAAATCTGAGAATGTTGTAAAAGTTGAACAATGGAGGTGTGAGTGTGCCTCAGAACCTCCAACATGTCTAACAATTGTGTGCATTCTTGCTAAGCTTGAGACACCTGGTACTGGATGTGATGTGCATAAGGGAAGATCCTGGAGAGCTTGCATAGCAACAAGTCCTGCTTCTGCTGTAGTGATCATTTTGACCATGTCTAGTAATTGCAGAAATCAAATGTGATTTGTATTCATCTTTTGTTTTTGGTATACGTTGAGTATTACAATTTTTTTTTAGTACTGAGGAATTGAACCCAGGGCCTCAGGGATACTAGGCAAGTGCTCTACCACTGAATCACAGCAACCCTATTACAACAAAACAAAACACTCCTGGATTCTGTGCCATGCACACGATCTTTTTTATATTTAAGCCCATTATTGCAGACACTGTGTCAGTCCAACTAGCTGAGGGTCACCCTTTTATTCGTTGACCTGCCACTCTCCCTGTTGGGGTTCAGCTCCAGCCCAGCAAAGTCTTGGGGCCTTGCCTCAAGGCTAGGTGAAATCCCAGGACTCTTGGGGCTAAGGTGAGAGCTAGTAGGTGGTACCAATGAAGGACTTTGGGAGCCTACTTATTATAAAACAACAACAAGGGTTTTATTTAGCTGTTCCTGCAAGGAAGAACAGGAACAAGGATGTTATTGACGCTGATGGTCCGCGCTGGTGATCCGCGCTGGTGTTCACTCTCGCAGCTCGCCTTCTCTACTCTCCTCCTCCCCAGGTTTGGGGAAGAATTGGAGAGCGCTTCGAGGCTTGCTTGTAGACTTCGCCGCTTCAGAGGCCCTGGTCTTGACACAGAGTCTTGCTTGAAGTTCTTGTTGATTGAAGGTCTTAAGTCTCTAGAGTAGGGTGAGATGGTCCAAGGCGATGGGGTCTGGATAACAGGTGAAGACAAGAGGTTGCTAGGGGTGGTCAGTGGCCTGCTTATATACATTCCAGGAGGGGAGTGGACTAGGGAGTGGCCAATCATGGCAGGGCACATGCCTAGGGTAACTGTCCCCAACTGCTGTGCAAAGAGAGGCTTGCAGTTGTGCACTTTTGGTAGGTGGATAAGGTGCAGGCTGAGCCAATCATGGGACTCCCTTTACTGACCAATCATGGGGGTCCGGGTGACCAATCAGAGTAGAGGTGGTCACTCCAGAGCTGGACTGGTCAGGGGCCATCTTGAGTTACACGATGGGAGGGGTAGGAGTGAAGGACCAGGATGTATGACAAGGGTCACTTACCCTAGAGGACAGAGTCAGTCCTCCAAGCAGACCAGATGGGACCCTACCTTGGTGGTATACTCTAGGATCCCCAACATCTCCCAAATGTGATGTCCTTCTCCAGGGATTGGTCTCTCCTGACAACATGTCCAAAATAAGTCAGATGCAGTCTAGCTACTCTTGCTTTCAAGGAGCACTCTGGTTGCACATCTTCTAGGGCAGATCTGGTTGTCCTTTTGGCAGTCCATGAGATATTCAATATTCATCTCCAGGACCATAATTCAAAAGCATCAATTCTTCTCGTGTCTCTCTTATTCAATATCCACCTTTCACAACGTATGATGTGACTGACAATACCATGGCATGAGTCAGGAGCACCTTCATCCTCAATGTGACATCTGTACTTTTCAATACTTTTAAGAGATCTTTTGCCACAGCTTTTTCCAGTGCAAAGTGCCTTTTGATTTCTTGACTGCTGCTTCTGTGGATGTAGATTATAGAACATAGTAAAGCAAAATCTTGGCCAACCTCAATATTTTCTCCATTTATCATGAAGCTTTGTACTGACCCAGATATAAAGATTTTTGTTTTGCTGATGTTGAGGCGCAATCCATACTGAAGGTTATGCTCTTTGATCTTCATCAGTAAATGTTTCAAGCCCTCTTCATTTTCAGCAAGCAGAGTTGTGTCATCTGCATAATGCAGATTGCTAACGAGTCTTCCTTCAGTAGAGATGCCACATTCTTCTTCATAAAGTCCACCTTCTGGGCCGGGCGCAGTGGCACACGCCTGTAATCCCAGCGGCTCGGGAGGCGGAGGCAGGAGGATCGTAAGTTCAAGACCAGAGGCAGTCTGCATAACTTAGCGAGACCCTGTCTCAAAAAGTAAAAAAATGGGCTGGAAGGTGCAGCTCAGTGGTCCAGCACTTGCAGAGCATGCACGTGGGAGGCCCTGGGTTCAACCCCCAGTACCGTAATAAATAAATAAATAAATAAATAAATAAATAAATATAAAGTCCACCTTCTTGGATTATTTGCTCAGCATAGAGGTTGAAGAGGTATGGTGAAAGGATACAGCCCTGATGCACACCTTTCTCAGCTTTTAACCAGGCAGTGTTTCCTGTTCTGTTTAAACAACTGTTTCCTGGTCTGTGTACTAATTCCTCATGAGTACAATTAAGTGCTGTGATATTCCCATTCTTCACAATGTTATACATAATTTATTGTGATTCACACAGTTAAATGTCTTTGCATAGTCAATAAAACATCAATAGACGTCTTTCTTGTATTTTCTGCTTTCTGCTAATATCCATCTGACATCAGCAATGATGTCCCTGGTTCTATGCCCTCTTCTGAATCCAGCTTGATTTTCCAGCAGCAACCTGTCTATATATTGCTGCAGTCACTTTTGAATGATCTTTAGCAAAATTTTACTTTCATGTTATATTAATGATATTATTCAATAATTTCCAAATTCAGTTTGATCCCTTTTCTTGTGAAGAGGCACATATATGGGTCTCTTCCAGTCAGTTGGCCAGGTAGCTGTTTTCCAAATCTTTTGGGATAAAGAAGTGAGCACCTCCAGTGCTGCATCTGTCTGTTGAAACGTCTCTATTGGTATTCTATCAATTCCTAGAACCTTGTGTTTCACCAATTCCTTCAAGACAGCTCCAAAAGAATTGGTGGATGACCATTCCAAGAGGTTGCACACACATTCTCCTACATACTTTAAATCAGCTCCAGATTCCTTACAAAACCTAATGTGTCCCAAATGCACCTTCTGCCCTTTCTCACCTCTTAGGCTAACAAAGTGCCTCTTGTTTTGCAGAAACACCTCTGTGCTGCCAAATGATCACTCTGCTTCCCATTCCGCTGCCTGAAACAACCACATCCTCATCATTCGCCAAACAGGCTCCCATGGAGAGCTCAGGTCAGTGTGGCGGGGAGAGATTTAGTGAGGAGAAGGCCCTTCCTTCTGGGAAGCACACTCCCAGGATGGGCAGAGTCGCCTGCACCCAGCTAGGATAGCAGATCCCAATTAAGCTGCCCAGGTGTGAGGACGTCTTGAGACATCCACGTGCTTATATGAGGCCCCAACTGCTTGTAGGTCTCAGAGCTAAGCAAGGGGAATGACAAAAAAAACCAAGCTTTCTTATCAAATCTTATTATTGAACAAGTAACTATAGAGCTCTCACCACGTGTTGAGGAGTGATGAAAGCAATTGACAAGTACCAACTCATTTAGTCTCCATAGCAACCCATAAAGTAGGTGTTATTATTATTCTCATTTTATAGGAGGGGTAACTGAGACATGGTGAAGGTAGATTTTTTTCCAAGCTCACACAGATATTGTATGGTCAAAGCAGGATTTGACCCCGGTAATCTATCTTCTTCATGATTTCACTGGGAATTGCTTCATGCAAACATCAGAAGGAGTCTGTAATGTAGGGATATCACTGTGATTATCTTATTTTCTGGAAAGGGAAACTGAGGTTCAGAGAGGTTGGATAGTTTGCTCAAAGACACACAGCTAGCATGTGGCAAACCTAAGATTGCAGGGCTGATTGCAGAGCCTAGACTGCTCACTCTGTATCATCCTGGGACAAGGAAAGATGACCCTTCTTCCCAATGGGCATCACGTAAGGCTCTCCCCACAAGCCATAGACCGTTCTTCAGGCCTCTGGTCCCAGACTCTGATACCCTGGAAGATTCTTGTCCTGAGAAAGATGAGGGGAATCCCAGGGCAGGGACAGCTGCATGGTTATTATCATCCCTACAACATGGGTCCTTTCCACGCCCCATTCATCCTCAGAGAACCTCATCCAATATGAAGAAGCTCCACTGAGTCAGGCAACACCTGGGAAGCCTGGTATTGCAGGATTCCTGGTGCTTCCAGTCAGCTGGGGTGGAGCTGGGAGGCTAGGGTCAGGTAGCGCTATGAATATCTCCTAAATACTCCAAACCAGCCCCTGTTGTTGTTAAGTGCCGTCAAGTCTGGTGCAATTCATAGTGACCATATAATCCTAGGGTCAAAAACCATAGGGTTTTCAATGGCTGAGTGTTTCAGGATTGCTTTGGGAGTGGATTACCATGTCCTTCTCCTATTTTTTGCAGTGCTGGGGCTCAAACTAGCACTTACCACTCACTTTAAACATTACAATACACACACAGCCCAGGACAGAAGTATGCCCAGAAATGTTCTTTGGATGCAGCAATAGAAACCGAGTTAGCGAATATAATAATAGTAATAATAATAGTAATAATAACAACAACAACAATAAAAAAAAAACTAAGTGGCCAAAAATGTTCTTTGTATGCAGCAATAGAAACCAAGTTAGCAGCTGGGCACGGTGGCACACGCCTGTCATCCCAGTGGCTCGGGAGGCGGAGGCGGGAGGATCGCTAGTTCGAGACCAGAGGCAGTCTGCGTAACTTAGCGAAACCCTGTCTCAAAAAGTAAAAAAAATGGGCTGAGGGCGCAGCTCAGTGGTCCAGCACTTGCAGAGCATGCAGGCGTGAGACCCTGGGTTCAACCCCCAGTACCCCCCCCAAAAAAAGAAAGAAAGAAACCAAGTTAGCAAATAGAAACTGAGTTAGCAAATAGAAACCGAGTTAGCAAATATAATAATAGTAATAATAATAATAATAGTAATAACAATAAAACAACTAAGTGGCCAAAAACGTTCTTTGTATGTAGCAATAGAAACCAAGTTAGCAAATAGAAACCGAGTTAGCAAATAATAATAATAATAATAATAATAGTAATAAACAACTCAGTGGCCAAATGTTGAAGGCAAAGCTGAAGCAGCAGATAGCAGATATGGCAGGTGATAGGGCAGATGTGCCGCCAAGCAAGGACAGGTAGGTGGTGACCTTGGAGAATGTTCCTCCCTCCTGCCCATCCTCTGCACACAAAAGGCTGCAGTAAGTGAGAAGGGCTCTTGGGCAGGAGAAAACAACCATCTCTGTGCCCAGAGTTGTGACAGATGACCCTAAAATCTAATGGAGGAAAGAAAATATCCTCAAATCAGGATGGGCACCCAGGCAGCCCCCAGGGAGTTTTCCTATCATGACTGGTCTGCAGTTGTCCTAGATTCCTTCCCAAGGTCTGATTGTTTTCAGCTTTCTTCAGCTTCCCCTGGCCCTTAGATTCCTCCATCCTAGGTCAAGATGGGAGAAGGCTGTGGCAGCCCACTCCCGAAAACAATCCCCAAGCCATCAGCCATTGAAAACCCTATGATGGTTGATACGAGTTGGACCTGGTTCAATGGCACCTGACAACAACCTCCACCATAACAAGGGTCAAGAAGAGCAGCTCCTGAAGGGTAAAATATCTATCTTCAGGTATGCAAAAGAGTACTGTTTCAGGGGCACCAAGCCTACTGTTGTCTGCAGCCATAGTGCCCTAGCATCCGATCCCGCCTGATCTCAGAAGCTAAGCAGGGTCATCCTGGTTAGTCCTTGGATGGGAGACTGTCTGGGAATATCAGGCACTGCAGGCTAGGGAGAAGGACCTGCCAATCCACTCCCGAAAAAATCTGCCATTGAAAACCCTATGAACAGTAGAGAAACACTGACAATAGTGTCAGACATGACACAGTGTCAGAGAGTGTTTTGTTCTGTTGTACATGGGGTTGCTATGAGTCGGACCTGACTTGATGGCACCTAACAACAACAAAGCCTATTGTTATTTTGCCATCTCTGCAAATGGGCAAGATAGCACAGGTTTCTTAAAATCATCAGAGATTTTTTTACTGCTTGTGTGTGAGGAGGATCAGGTGTAGGGTTGTAAGAGGATCGCAAGCCCCATTACCACAGCTGGTGGTACATCAGAGGCTGAGCCCATGATTTCCGGGAGCAGCTGAGCTACATGTGTGTGGCGGGCCCCAGGCTTCTCAGATGTGGAGACAGCAGCCATTGGCACACCAGGTAGTTCCCAGACAAGTCCTTACCCTGGTTACAGGGCAGTCAGTAGTGTCTAGGTAGGCAGTGGGTGGTGACCCATGGGATCCCAAGAAGATAAGAGCCCAGCTCAGGGGTAAAGGTCAGGAAAAGGTCATCTTCCAAAATGGAAGTGAGTAAACTCCACACATAGTGAATGACATTTGCCTGTCCAGTGCTATGCTTCTTCAAGTGTCCCACTTCGGAGTGGGAGCGCACTAAACAAAAGATGCCTGCAGCGGTACCACTGTGGCATCCAGTCCCGTCAGATCTCTGAACCTAAGCAGGATCGGGCCTGGTTAGTGCTTGGATGGCAGACCGCCTGGGAACACCAAGTGCTCTAGGTTTTTGGAGAAGGACCCAGCATCCCACTCCCAGAAAACAATCAGCCATTAAAAAACCTATGAATAGCAGCAGAGACCACAACAATAGTGTCTCATCTATTGTACATAGGGTCATTATGAGTCGGACACCAACAATTGTTGTTGTCAGGTGTTGTCGAGTTGTGTCCAACTCATAGTCTCATAGAGACTCATAGCGACTCACAGACTGGTAGTGACCCTCATAGGGTTTTCAATGGCTGATTGTTTCAGGATTGCCTTGGGCGTGGGTTGCCATGTCCTTCTCCCATTTTTGCAGTGGTGGGAATCCAACTCGGGACCTCAGAGACTGCAGAGTGGTGCTCTACTAACTGAGCTAAATCCCAGTAATAACAGCAACAAACAAAAGATACTCAACCAAACGTCTGGGCACTCCATGGCCCAGTCACACTGACACATAGAATTAGCCATCATAAGTGGGTATGGGGTCATTTCAAGAAAATAAAGATTAATCTGCCTGGGGGAAAAAAAAAAACTTCTTAGAAGTTTTCATTCGTGCCAGAGCTACACCGTAAGAGAAGTCAGCTATCTACCTCTCGGCTACAAGGGCTACATTCTGAACAAAGGTTAGAACTACTGCAAAACAAGTTAAAAACAATAACAAAAAATCAGCTTTCTCTAATTCATTTTCTTTCTTTTTTTTTTTTTTTTCTTTTTCTTTTGCAGTACTGGGAGTTGAACCCAGGGCCTCGTGCTTGCATGCTCTGCAAGTACTGGACCACTGAGCTGCACCCCCAGCCCAAATTTTTTTACTTTTTGAGACAGGGTCTCACTAAATTATGCAGGCTGCCTCTGGTCTCGAATTTGGCAATCCTCCTGCCTCTGCCTCCCTGGGATTATAGGCATGCACCATTGGGATTACAGCCACGCGCCACCATGCCTGGCTCTCTAATCTGTATTCTTCTAAATCTCCTTTCATCATCAGAAAAACCAGGAGCGTTGCTAGGATAGAGAGATCCTGACCTTGAGACCTTCTTGCTTAATTCAGATAACAGTCCCCTGAGAGCTTGCAGCATCTTGTCACATGATGCCCCCTTTGTCTAACAGATCAGTTATGCAGAACTCTGAGGTGATCCCCGAAGACAGTGGTGCTCATTGTCTGCACACCAGCTGCACACCAGAAGCTGTGAAAACGTTCAGTGACTGGGCCCCACCCTCAGAAGCCTGACTTAATTGGAGGGGGCTCTGCATGGGTTGGTTTTACAGCTTTCCAGGTGGTTGTCATGTGCAGCTGAGATCTGGAGCTAGGGGAAAGGTGAAAGATCCTCAGGGAGGGCAGAAGAGGAGGGATTTTCTCATCTAGAGTCACAAGGAAAAGGAATGCTGGGATTTGCATGGGCCGATGCTGAGGAGCAGGCCATGGACCATTGGGTCCTATCATGGTTAGGACGTTGTTGGCCTTTCTTCTTTTTCCTTCCCTATTGTCTCTTTTGCATGCAGCGTTAGCCCTGTGGCATCCAACCCCGTCAGATCTCTGAAGCTAAGCAGGGTCGGGCCTGGTTAGTACCTGAATGGGAGACCACCTGGGAACACCAGAAGCTGTAGGCTTGGGAGAAAGACCTGGCAACCCACTTCCAAAAAAAATCAATCTGCCATTGAAAACCCTATGAACAGCAGAGAAGCACTGACAATAGTGTTTTCCCCTGTTGTACAGAGGGTCGCTATGAGTCGGATACCGACTCGACGGCACCTAACAACAACAACAATTGTCTCTTTTGGCCTGCAGCCGTAGCCCTGTGGCATCCGATCCCGTCAGATCTCAGAAGCTAAGTAAGGTTGGGCCTGGTAGTACTTGGATGGAAGAACACCTGGGAACACCAGGTGCTGCAGGCTTGGGAGACGGACCTGCAACCCACTCCCAAAAATCAATCCACCATTGAAAACCCTATGAACAGCAGAGAAGCACTGACAATAGTATTTCACCTGTTGTACGTAGGGTTGCTATGAGTCAGATACTGACTCAATGGCACCTAACAACAACAACAACAACAATTGTCTCCTTAGCTATGCTTATACTTTGGTGAGAGCTGGGAAGTTATTTTCAGGCAGCTTTATGAGGGGAGTTTATTTCTGCATTTCAAACCTCAAGTGTGCATGGAGTCTTCCCTGAGGATACCCTCTGCTGTGTTTTCCCAGCAAGCAGGCAAATGGTCCTATATAAGACTATAGCTTTCACCCAGGCTCACCCAGGCTCACCCAGGTGTGCAACTGCACTTGCCTATAATACCAGTGACTTGGGAGGTGGAGGCAGAATGATTGCAGGTTCAAGGGTAATTTTTGTAGGTTAACCAGGGCAAGCCTGCCTAACTTAGTGAGACCCTGTCTCAAAATAAAAAGTAAAAAAGGGGCTGAGGGTGCAGCTGAGTGGTAGAGCGTTTGCAAAGCATGTGTGAGGCCTTAGGTTCAACCCTTAGTACTGCCAAAAAAAAAAAAAAAGACTAGCTTTCAAAATGCAGTGTTTGACTGAGTGAGCTCTGCTTCCAATAGCTCTGTGGCCTTGAGCAAATCACCTGTCTGATCTGAGCTTAAATTGCCCATCTATAAAATGGGAACAGAGGGTCTGGGGTCCCTCTAGATGTGAACTCTGCTGGTAGAAGAAGAAATAGAGGACAAGTATAAGGGCTCTAAGCGGGCTGGGATTTAGCTCAGTTGGTAGAGTAATGCGCTACAGTCTCTGAGGTCCTGAGTTCAATTCCCAGCACCGCAAAAATGGGAGAAGGACATGGCAACCCACTCCCAACGCAATCCCGAAACAATCTGCCATTGAAAACCCTATGAGGGTCGCTATGAGGTGGACTCAACTCGACAGCACCTAACAACAACAACAACATAAGGGCTCTAAACCTGGAATCTACAAAACAGAATAGTATTTGTCCTGCTAAAATCACAGCACTTTTATCAAAACCAAATGAGTTACACATTGGAAAACACTTTGTATATCCATGTACCAGTCAGAGAATGCTAGCCACTGTAACAAATAGCCCCAGATGTAAGAGGAAGAACACAATAAGTACTCATTTCATACTCACATCACACTCCAATCTGGGCTCAAAGTAATCATTCAGGGTCTGAGGCATCTTTGCTCTTGTGGCATCACCATCTTAAACCTGGGTCAACAAGGTCACCATGACGTGGGGACATGGAGGACAGTGCAGAGAGTTTTATGACTAGGCCTGCAAGTGACATGCATCACTTCCACCACATTCCATTGGCCAGGATTAGTCACATCGCTCCTCTCTAACTGCAGGGGAGTCTGGGAAATGCACTCTTCCTGTCTACCTGTAATGAAAATGAAATTATTTCAATGAACATAGAGCAATGTCTTGCCACATCTGTGAGATGCATTCTTTCAAACCCTATTTAAATGTTATTATTAAGACTGAATGAAGCTGGGATTTAGTTCAGTTGGTAGAGTGCTGTGCTGCAGTCTCTGAGGTCCCGAGTTCAATTCCCAGCACTGCAAAAATGGGAGACGGACCTGGCAATCCACTCCCAAGGCACTCCCAATCCCGAAACAGTCAGCCATTGAAAACCCTGTGAGGGTCAATATGAGTCGGATACCGACTCGACGGCACCTAACAACAACAACAACAACAATTAAGACTGAGTAGTAATATCCTGCATTCTTGGATGGAGGGCAGGATAATAATAATGGATGTCATTTATCTATGAACTGTTTTGTATTCATGATAATGTTAGACATCTATGTTATGTATGGACATGATGTAGGACATGTTCATACATGTCCTAAACATGACAGGGAGGGAGGGAGGAAAGGAAGGAAGGGAGGAAGGAAGGAAGGAAGGGAGGAAGGAAAGAAGGAAGGAAGGAAGGAAGGAAGGAAGGAGGGAGGGAGGGAGGGAGGGAAGGAAGGAAGGAAGGAAGGAAGGAAGGAAGGAAGGAAGGAAGGAAGGAAGGAAGGAAGGAAGGAAGGAAGGAAGGAAGGAAGGAAGGAAGGAAGGA
>VMDO01010522.1:0-53990 GCA_007922755.1 Pedetes capensis | reverse complement strand
AGAGAGAAAATCCTGAGACATTTGAAGCCTAAGAAATATCCTACTTCTTTCTTTTGCTTAATCAGATTAAATCCAGCTTCAAGTTCTCAACTTCCAAGATCAGCATGAATTCCAGGGTCACTCTTTGGGGTGCTTCCCCGTCCTTCAGGGCTTGTGAGAGGCCCAGGACTTGTGGTGTCTGGGCAGTGGGAGGAGTCTGTGGTCTTCTGTCCACTTGGCTGAAGCCTCCAGAACTGGTTAGCTGGGCTTCCATGGTCCAGATGGATGGGGGGGCTCTTTTAGGGGACATTCCTGTACGATGGCAAAGGTGGCCCAGGAGACTTGGCTGTGGCATTCACAGGCACAGGGTGTAGCTCTTAGGGGCTTTCATCTGATCTTTGTCACCTCCAGGGAGCTATGTTCCAGCTGACTCTGGTCTTTTCCATTGCCTGGAATCCTATCACCCTTGTGCCCTCACGGTCCTGAGGAGTCCAACTTCCCACCCTTTTATTTAAAAGCATCTTCATTCATTCCCACCCTTTTTGGACAACCCAGCTTGATTGGCTCCACTAGCTTGCTGAGGTCTCAAACTTATGGGCCTCCAAGGGGCCAGGTAAAGAATGGAAGTAAGACCAGGAGAATGGGACCTGGGGAGAGCATGAGGAGCCAAGCCTTCTCAAGGGGCAGTGACCTCCCAGCCACTGTCAATTGCCCCACGTCAGCAGAACACATGCCCGGTGTCAACAGATTCTCAGATTTTCAAGAGGTGCCAGGCACCCGACCTTTTATGCAAAATCTCCTGACCCAGAAATGTTGGCAGCCAGTGCATTTTTTTTATAAGATACTACACAATCCCAAACAAAACGTGTCTGCAAACCAGATGTGGACCAAAGCCTGTGACTTTAGAAAACAAAATTTGTTTGAGACTGTCTCCAGGGGCTTCTGGCAACTTCTCTACTTTTCTTTGAAAGATAAAAATGTGACTCCCCTTGCAAAGCAGGGCAACCTAAGGCTCAGAGACAAAGGGTAGGCCGCCCTTCTAATGAGGAGGAAGAGAGAAAAATCACAGTCGTCACGGTGTTAGGTCTTTCTGTGCAGTGTGCAACGAGAGAAGGAGACAGGGAGGGAAGGAAGGAAGGAAAGAAGGAAGGAAGGAGAAGAAGAAAGAGGGAGGGAGGGAGGGAGGAAGAGAAAAGGGAAGGAAGGATGTGAGGGAGGGAAGGATAGAGAAAAGAATAAGATGGAGAGGGGAGAGGAGTGAGAGAGGAGAGAAAGAGAGAAAAGAGAGAGAGAGGGAGAGAGGGAGAGAGAGAACACCAATTAATTTCTTAATAACTTGCCCTGCCAGCCGGGCGCAGGGGCGCATGCCTGTAATCCCAGCAGCTTGGGAGGCGGAGGCAGGAGGATCGCAAGTTCAAGACCAGAGGAAGGAAGTCTGAGCAACTTAGCGAGACTCTGTCTCCAAAAAGTAAGAAAAAGAAAAAAAAAAAAAAAGGGCTGGGGGTGCAGATCAGTGGTCCAGCACTTGCAGAGCATGCAAGCTCAAGGTCTTGGAAAAAAAAAAAAAAAAAAAAAAAAAAAAAACACTTGCCCTGCATTAACTCATTGAATTTTCAAGCAAGGCGGAGATGGGTGGACAGGAGGCCAGACAGGACCAGCCTCCACACCAGGCTAAATCACTTCCTTGCCAGGTCAGAGCAGCCAGGGGGGCAGCTGTGGCCACAATCCCTGCCCACTCAGCCTGGAGGCAGTTGGGGATCAGAACTTGATGGTGACAAGTGTCCCACAGGGGGACAAGTGAGAGCCAGAAGGAGAGATGCCAGGAGGCCCCTGTGAACTGGGCGTGGCCCCACCCCCGAGCCACGGAGGGCCACTTGATGAGCCGCAGAGCACAGAGCACCTTGGCCGAAAGGAAATTTATCTCTTGGGCTACCGCCTGCTGAGTTTTACGTTTGTAATCTCTGTCCGACTTCCTGCCAAAGCAATGTGAAGCAATTTATTGAATAGAACACAAAGCTAGGGCGCCAAAGAGGAACCAAGAAAAGAAGTCCCTGCCCCTTGACATGCGCTGATGTTTGAGGCTGAGCCCCAGCTTGGTCATAAGTTTCCTGGCAGCCTAGTCAAAAAGGGAAGCCCTAACGCATGTGGTTTCTGTTGCCTGGCAACTACTTTATAGATATTCTTGTCTATAAAGACAAATGCTTGGTTGGAGCTCATGGCAAAGGGGAATATCTTGCATGGGGAGCGTTTCTTATACTACTTTTCCTAGCCTGGATCCTTCAAGAACCAGATCCCAAGGCAGGATTAGATGGGCAAGGATTTCTCTGAGGAAATAACTGAGAGACTAAGGTGGGGCCGGAGCTGGGAGAACCAGGTGACCGTGATGCAAATCTGACCCCACAGAATAAAGGGAAGCAGGGTCGGGTGGGCCTGTCTCAGACTGATGGAAATCTGAGGAAGGCTCAGCAAGGTGCTTGGGGAACCTGGAAGCAAAGTTTGTCATCCAAAGCTGATGTCTCTTCTGCGGGGCTCTCTGTGGACCAGGAAACAGGGCTCCACACACAGCCACGGGGACCAGGGTCGGTTAAACTCCTGTGGTGGGACTGAAGCAGGCTGCATCTCCATAGCTACCTCACTCTCTAAGTGAGAATCGCTTGTTCTCCACCTTCAAGTTTCTGCCATGACAACATGGCAGAAGAAGTTACATGGACAATTGTCAAAACGGTAGAGAAGACTTTATTCAGACTGTTGAGCCAGGTGTGGTGGCGCACACCTGTAATCCTGGCGGCTCAGGAGGCGGAGGCAGGAGAATGGCAAATTCAAGACCAGACGCAGTCTGCGTAACTTAGCGAGATCCTATCTCAAAAAGTAAAAAAATGGGCTGAGGGTGCAGCTCAGTGGTCCAGCACTTGCAGAGCGTGCAGGCGCGAGGCCCTGGGTTCAACCCCAGTACCGTAAAAAAAAAAAAAAAAAAAAGACTGTTGCAGAAGGGGAGAGAGGAAAGGCTCAATTCCGAGTAAGGAGAAGACATCTGGTGGTTTGCAGACAATGAGCAGAGCCAAGGGTCCGTGGGTGGAAACTTCCTAAGAGGAGACACCAAGGCTGGGGGATTCTTACTAACCAGACCTAAGAGGATCTTTGCGAGAGCCAGGTCAAGTTCTTAGACATCAAAGGTGGAGAATGAAGATATTAGCGGTGAAGGATTCCCTTTAAAGTGACTGGGTAGGATTCTTGCTAAACCTGGCATGGATAAGCCAAAGACAAGGTAGGGGACAAAGTTAGGGTCTAATCAAGAAGAGGGCTCAGAGGAGCTGAGTGAGGTATGGTCAGGAGAGAGTCTTTGTTATTACCTGTTATGGTATTTATCTGATATGTTTCTTTAAATTGACTTTAGATTTTAGCTTTATGCATAGATGAAGGTACTAGTTATGTGTTTATACACATACATGCTGTTGTTTTGTTGTCGTTAGGTGCCATCAAGTCGAGTCCGACTCATAGTGACCCTATGTACAATAGAATAGAACACTCCCTGACACCGTGCCATGCCTGGCACTCTGTTAATGCTTCTCTGCTGTTCATAGGGTTTTCAATGTCGGATTGATTTTTGGGAGTGGGCTGCCAGGTCCGTCTCCCAAGCCTACAGCACCTGGTGTTCCCAGGTGGTCTCCCATCCAAGGACTAACCAGGCCAGGCCTTGCTTAGCTTTCAAGATCAGACCGGATTGGATGCCAGGGTGGTATGGCTGTAGATGTATACATACACACACACACACACACACACACACACACACACACACACACACGTGCATGCACCTGCACACATATATCTCTAATATACATTAAGGGCTGGGGTTTAGCTCAGTTGGCAGAGTGCTGCTCTACGCTATCTGAGGCCCTTAGTTTGATCCCCAGTGCCACAAAAATGGGAGAGGGACATGGCAATCCATTCCCGAAGGAAACCCAAACCACACAGCCATCAAACAGCTTATGAGGGACGCTATGAGTCAGACCTGATTTGAGGGCACCTAACAATAACAACAATACCCATTAAAATAAGTGCATAACTACTCAAAAGTTCACATTATTTACATACCACCAGTGGTATATGTAGTCTGCCCTTTACCCACTGAGAATATATTCCAAGACCCCTAGGGAATGCCTGGAACCACAGATATACCAAACCCTTACGTACAGTGCTGTGTTTTTTCCAGCATGTGCTGCAGCATTGCCACATAACACCAGAGTTAATCTGTCCTTACATGTTCTATGCCACGGTGCCAGCTTTGCATCATTATTCCTGTGCTTTGGGGTCATAATTAAGTAAAATAAGAGTTACTTGAGCACAAGGACTGCTATACTGTGATAGTCAATCTAACCACCAAGATGGCTATTAACTGACTAATGGGAAGGTAGCGTATACTGCATGGATACACTGGACAAAGGGAAGATTCATTTCTCAGGCAGGATGTAGTAGGACATTGTGAGATTTTAACATGTGATTTAGATTAGTAACTAATCTAAGATGTATGAAGTATTTATTTCTGGAATTTTCTATTGAATATTTGGGACCATAGTTGACCGTGGGTAATTGAAAACTACAGAAAGCAAAACCTTAGGTAGGGAGTACTGCCATGCATCCACACTTTGGGAAATTCTGATTTTACAAAGAACACAGAAACGCTGATGGAAATGTTGTCTTCCAGCCAGTGTGCTGGGTGCCAGCTCTTGGCTGATTACCTCAGGGCACCTCTTGAGGTTCATAGGAAGGGCTATGGACGTTCTCAGGGTGGATGGAGGTGGGGGTAGCGGTGAAGCCAGGTGGACCGAGCTCCAGAGCACCTGGCCTCAAAGTCCTCTGCCTTCTTCCAGATGTGGAGCTGGACCTTCAGAGGAGCGTGCAGGCTGTGCTGAGGGAGCTCAGTGCCCACACCCCGACCCTACAGAACAACCAGGGTAAGAGCCCGCGGGCAGGTGGCCGTCACTCCCGTGGCGCCTTCTCCCCCACTCTGCCAGCTTTGCCACCTATTCAAGAAAGGGCCTCAGCCTAGAGCACGTAGCTGAGGGGCCTCCAGCTTAGTCCACTTCCTGTTAGAAATACCCGGAGTCTGGAGGGTCCCTGGCTCACCGGGCTCATCTTTCCCAGCAGCTGAGGAAGAGTACCCGGGATCTGCCACACTCTTTCTTAGCCACCCTCCCAGCTCCACTTCCAAACAACACTGCCATCCAGGCCCACAGAACCTCTGGAAGGTGGCTGGGGCGCACACCTGCAGATGTCTACACCACATACCTACCCCCACTTGTGTGTGTCCACCTATATCTGCCCTGGGAACTCATAGTCCGCGGAGGGCTGCAGACCGGATGTCCTCACCAGCAATGAGCCAGCCATATGCACCTGGAGCCCCGCACTGGCTGCAGGGTCAGATGTGGCCAGCCAAAGTCACGGTCTGGTGCCCAGAGCTCAGGGGTCTGCTCAGAGCAATCTCCTCTAAGGGTGCCCTGCCCACTTGGTCACACTGGGCTCCCCTTCCTTTTGGCCTAGGCATGTGGCGATGGTCCCTGCATAAGAAGGTTGAGCGAGATCCTGGTAAGAGCCCAGTGCTGGTCCGCATTCTGCTCAGAGAGCTGGAGAAGGTGGGTGCTCAGGCTTCGGGGACACAGGTGAAAGGAAGACAAGGGCCCACTGGGTTGGGGACCCGGCTCCAGCAGCTCTGTATCCCCAAACTTGGATCATTTGTGGGTCACTTGCTTGAATTTTATCAGATATGTCTCCCTCCTAGACTTTTATGCAAGCTATAGTTTCCTTGCCTGCAGCTGTAGCCATGTGCCATCCGATCCCATCAGATCCCGGAAGCTAAGCAGGGTTGGGCCTGGTTAGTACTTGGATGGGAGACCGCCTGGGAACACCAGGTGTTGTAGGCTTGGGAGACGGACCCGGTAACCCACTCCCAATAATAAAAATCAATCCGCCACTGAAAACCCTATGAACAGCAGAGAAGCACTGATAATAGTGTTTCCCCTGTTGTACGCAGGGTCGCTACGAGTCGGATACCGACTTGACAGCACCTAACAACAACGATATTTTCCTTACATCAACTCTCACTGTTTCGCTTGAATGATCACATTTCAAAAAGCAAAAAGCAAAAAGTATGGCCATAAATGGAAACTCCATGTCACTCAGCAGAAATAGAGGGGCGTGTGTGTGTGCATATATATATATATATATATATATATATATATATAATATATGTTATTGTTAGGTGCCATTGAATCAAGTCAGACTCATGGCAACACTCATAGGGGTTTCAATGGCTGGTTGTTTCGGGATTGCTTCAAGAATAGATTGCCCGGTCCTTCTCCCATTTTTGCACTGCTGGGGATCAAACCCAGGACCTCAGAAAGTGCAAGCAGCACTCTACCAAACGAGCTAAACCCCAGCCCCTATATGTGTATATTCTCCCTCTCTCTCCCTCTCTCTCTCTCTCCCTCCCACCCTCTCTCTCTCTATATATATATATGTGTGTGTGTGTGTGTGTAGCTATTGACATTCATGCATATATCTGTATATATGTATATACTCTAAACATATGTATGTGGCTACTAGAGCTTTCAAAATCATCCTTGCTCCTCCTAACATTACCTTCCACACCACTCCATGTTCTGCATGGCACTGTTCGGGAAATGGTGCCCTGGAGGGAGGCTCCAAGTTGAGGCCTTGTCTGTCACTCTGCTCCAGCCCCTCCCCCATGGAGTTCCCTGTACGGCCCCCTGTCCCTTACAGAGGGGCTCCCACCCCTCTGCCCTGAGCAGACTACAGAGGGCAGCGCTGCCTTCCAACCTGGCTCCTGTCCACCCCAGCCCACACTGCCCATGCGAGGGTGTGGCAGCCCCCAGCCCCCAGCCCCGTGTGTGTCACAAGATCCCTTGTTTTCCAGGCAGACAGCGAGGACCTCCGGCATGTCATCATCCCCTTGCTGCACACTCTAATGTATGTGCTCACGAAGGTGAGCTGGGGACTCGGGTCAAGGCGGTAGTGTGATCCGTGTGGGGTTGGGAAGACATTGTCCTCTATTGGACGTTTGAGCTCCCTGGCGTCCTGGAGAAAAGAGCTAATCCTCAGATGGTGCAGGCGGACACTGCATCATGTGGGATAGAGGAGGAGTGAAGGAGGAGGAATTAAGTTCAACGTTCTGCACCTAGGGAACAGCAGGAATGCGCTGCCTGGATGGAGCAGCAGGGCCGGCAGGGGGACTGCTCTGCTGGTGGGGCGTGTGATGAGTTTCTGTCTCAGGGATCTGGCGTGGGGCAGCGGAGGCAGATCTCGCACAGGCTGTGAGAAGAAGCTGGAAGGTGTGGATTTGAAGAGCGCTGAGCCAGTCGGGCTGTTGAGCCAACCTTCCTCCTCTCTCGCCCACGCCTGCCCCTCCTGGGACCTTTCATGACCTAGGGCTCTGGGCATCCCAGCTCCTTCCTCTCCCCCAGGCCACGGGCATCACGGAAGAGCTCTACCAGAGAACCTATGCCTTCTGCACCAGGTTATTGACCTTGCCTGCCCCGTACTGCACGGTTGCCTTGGACTGCGCCATAAGGCTCAAAACTGAGATGGCCGTCCCAGGTGAGATCTGCTGGAGTCCTCATCTCCCATGCTGCAGCGTCTACCCCCCCCACCCCCCCCCAAGGACTGGCCCTTTTCTCCAGGATGCCAGGGAGCTCAAAAGTCTCAGCACCTTCTGGGGAAGGTGGAGAATGGGAGTCAGAGACTCAGGCTGAGTGACTGACACTGTCTGGTTTGCAGGGACGCTGTATCAAAGGACGGTCATCGCTGAACAAAACCTGATGAATGAATTGTACCCCTACCAAGAGCGGTGAGTGGCAAGTTCAGCTCCCAAGGTGTTGGGAGTGCTCATTGGCAGGACAAAGGAGGAGGCTGGGTTGAGAAGAGCACAAGCAGAGCTTGGTGGACATACTTGTCCAGCAGTGGCGCATGTACAGTTTTTTTTTTTTTTTTTTTTTGCTGTACTCGGGGTTGAACTCAAGGCCTCGAGCTTGCATGCTCTGCAAGTGCTGGACCACTGAGCTGCGCCTCCAGCCCATTTTTTTACTTTTTGAGACAGGGTCTCACTAAGTTATGCAGACTGCCTCTGGTCTCGAACTTGCGATCCTCCCGCCTCCGCCTCCAGAGCCGCTGGGATTACAGGCGTGCGCCACCGCTCCGGCAGGCCTTGTCTTTTTCTAGAGACCACTGGGAGGATGGGCTTTCCTTCTGGGGCTGGGTTCAGAGCTACCCTGCTCACATGGAGAGTACACACGGCCCCAGGGCCTCTCTGCAGTTCTGTTCTTGCACCCCATCCTGCCTTGGGCCATGACTAAGCATCAGACCAGCCAGGCAACCGGAGCCCGCTCCAGAATGGCCAGGGCCCAGGGGGTTAGGCCGTAATCACGTGATGCGGTCACTGCCCGGGCGACTTCATCCCTCCAGAGGAGACCGATGACTGGGGTTGGGGAGGGGGGGTCGTGAAGTTGGGGTGTGGTGCCCCCTCAGCTACAGGCCCCTCCGCTGACTTAATGCTAACAGGCACTGCTTGAATTTGAGGCTTGGGGAGCTGTGTTCAGCAGGGTGGGGGGAGGGAAGAGGCCCCGGAGGAATTAGCGCTGGCGTTGGGGGGGGGGGGGTTGACGGCCGGGTGAGGTTGGTTTTCTGACACAGCCAGGGCGACGAGAACAGATGAGATTAAGCATTTAGGGTTTCCCCAGAGGGGGCTGAGGGAGGGAGCAGGAAGGTGACCTCACAGTGGCCCCTCCCCTCTCCCGCCCACCCCGCTCCTGCCCTCAGGGTGTTCCTCTTCGTGGATCCCGAGCTGGTGTCTGCCTCCGTGTGCAGCGCCCTGCTGCTGGAGATCCAGGCGGCCCAGCAGGAGCAGACCCCCGAGTTCTGCATGCGCCACGTGGTCTCCCACACCCTGCAGGCGGCTCTCGGGGAGGCCTGCCACGTGGGCGCGCTGCACGCGAAGCTGCAGGTAACCGACACCAGCCACGCCACTCACTCACTGTACTCATCTTGCTTCCGGTTCCTGTCACGTTTTCCCCCCATAAATCAATAATGAACACACATTTACCAAGGAAAATACGAAAAATGAAGATAAGGTAAAGAAGAGAATAGAAATCACTCAGAACCTCTCTATCCAGACATAACAGCAATTAACATTTTAGTATATGTCCTTGGTAATAATGACATAAAAATATAGCAGGGCCAGGCGTGGTGGTGCACGCCTGTCATCCCAGTGGCTGGAGAGGCGGAGGCAGGAGGATTGCAAGTTCGAGACCAGAGGTAGTCTGCGTAACTTAGAGAGACCCTGTCTCAAAAAGTAAAATAACAAATGGGCTGAGGGTACAGCTCAGTGGTCCAGCACTTGCAGAGCATGCAGGTGCGAGGCCCTGGGTTCAACCCCCAGTACCAAAAAAAAAAAAAAAAATCTGTATCTATATATAGAGAGAGATATATAAATATATATCTTATATATAGATATATAAATATATATCTTTATATATATATGAGGCATATATGGCATATATATATATATATATATATATATATATGAGGCAGTTTATTGACTATCTATTGTGTTCCAAGCACCACGCTAAGCACCTTATATCTATTGCATTTTTAAATTCCCCACACAATATTGGAAAATGAATACAGTTACCATCTACATTTACAAATGGGGAAACTATGCCGCAGAGAAATTGATCTACTCATGATCACACAGCTACAACGGGACTGAGCTAGGATTTGAACCCTGGTCTATCTTACAGCCCCCAGCCCCACTTCTTTTTAACAAACTGAGATACCAAACTCTGTAACAGTTTTGTATAATGCATATGCAAGGACGCACACCTACATTTATTTTCCCATGTCATTGGAAACATGTGGAAATACATCCCTTAAAAAACATTGTATTAGTTAGGTGGTGCATCTCTGTAGCAAAATACCTAATAGTAACAAAGTTATGGGAGGGATGATTGTTTGGGGCTCACAGTTTAGAGGATTTCAGTCCATAGAAGCAGGGCAGGCATGGCAATGGGGCAGGCAGCAAGGCCTGGGGCAGAGCACCTCACATCATAGTGATCGGGAAGCAGAAAGAGGTTACTGGAACCAAGGGTCCAGGTAAAACCTCCAGAGCCCCACCCCAGTGACCTACTCCTGCAAAGCTAGAGCCTACCTCCCAAAGTTCCGTAGCCTCCCAGGACAGCGTCACCAGCTATGGATCAAACATTGAAACACATGCCCTCTAGAGGACATTTCAGATTCAAATCATAACAAATATGTGCTTCCATGTGGTTGCGCAATAACCTTTCTTACACATGTGCTCCTGTATTTAGCCAACGGCCCATTCTTCTTGTAGAGCACTTGGACTGTTCTCACACTTACTCATTTCCTAGATTTCTCTCTGATTCAGCTTCTGCCTCTATGTGTGGCCCAAGAAATCCAGCAGGTTGGAGACCTTCTGACTGAGGGTCAGCACCAGGTGCTGGACTTCTTGGGTGGGGACATTGCTGCCGGTCGGGGTGACCTTTGGCAGGGTGGCCACTGGGGAAGGCTGGATGGGATGTGCGGCACCTGAGATTGCAGCTGCTAGGACTCTGGCCCTGGTGCTACCGCAGAAGGAGGGGCCAGGCCCCCAGAGGGAGGGTGTCCTCAAGGGTCCAATTGTCCTGCTTGTCCTGCCCCAGGAGGTGGCAGAATGTTTTTGTTTTTGTTGTTGTTGTTGTTGTTTGCGGTACTGGGTGTCAGACCCAGGGCCTTGTGCCTGCATGCTCTGCAAGTGCTGGACCACTGAGCTGCGCCCCCAGCCCATTTTTTACTTTTTGAGACAGGGTCTCGCTAAGTTATACAGACTGCCTCTGGTCTCGAACTTGCCATCCTTCTGCCTCCGCCTCCCTAGCTGCTGGGATTACAGGTGTGCGCCACTGCGCCCGGTGGTAATGTTGGTGTTTTTATCAGGCCCATTACTCAGATCTTGCTTTGCCCATCAAAACGTATCGGACACATGCTTTTCCTGGTACTCTTTTCCGTCTGGAATTCTCTACAGTCTGAACTCTACGTCTTGGATCTTTTTTCTGGAGGATTCTACCCTTTCTGTACTGCTGTGTCCCTCCTTAAGCCAGGTGACTGGCTGCCTCCCCACCACAGAGTAAGAGGGTGAGAGGGGAACCTCCAGCCTCAGGCAGCATGGGGCAGCAGCTAGGGCAGGACAGAGCGGGACCTTGGACCTTTTGGCCCTGGGTATCCAGACACCTTCGCAGGACAGCTGATTCCTGGCCTCGGGGGACAGAGGGAGGGGCAACACTGGGCGGCCAATGGCCCTGCAGATTTGATGTGGGAACTGGGGTGCGTGGTGCTGGGCTGGGCTCAGGCTCTGACATCTCCCTCCCCCCAGACCAGCTCTCGCCGCGTCCTGGAGAGCTATTTCCACGCCGTTGTGGAAGCAGTGGAGCAGGAGGCTAGCGAGGCCAGGCCGAGCCGGGCGGGGCACCTGGAGAGGATGGAGGAGATTTACTGCTCGCTGCTGGGACCGGCGGCAACCGCCAGGAGGCGCTGTGGAGGTAAGCGGTGGGTGTACCCTGCCAGGAGTGCAAGACAGGGTGGACGCCAGAAGCGTGGGAACTGAGAGGACAGATACTATGACGCAGAACAAGGCTAAGGAGGTGGTTAATTTGGTCACGGTCGCCCTCACCTACAGAGTTATGGGAGTATCCAGTGGTTGCTCTAAGCATTGTACGTATATTTACACAGAAACTAATTACAGAAAACTTTATGAAGTAAAAACTATTATTCTCCCCATTTTACAGAAGAGAAAACTGAGAAGCTTGGTTAAATATCTTGCCTAAGATCACTCAGCTGGTGTCAGAGCCAAGGTCAAGTCCAGGCTATCTAGGTCTTCCCCACTCTGCCATAGCAATCAAAGGATTTGGTCCCCAGAAGACCCCCAGGAGAGGATCTAAAGTGGCAGGTGTCAATATCATTTATGTCTGGGATCATAGATTTTTATTCTGCATACTTCCTTTCTATTTGTGTATTTGTAAGATAACGCCCAGCCTGCAGCCATACCACTGTGGTGTCCAATCCCATCAGCTCTTAGAAGCTAAGCAGGGTCTGGCCTGGTTAGTTCTTGGATGGGAGACCACCTGGGAATACTGGCTACTGTAGGCTTGGGAGAAGGACCCGGCAACCCACTCCCCCCAAAACAATCAGCCATTGAAAACCTTATAAATTGCAGAGCTGTACTGACATGGTGCTGGGCATGGCTCTGTGTCGGGGAGTGTTTCATTCTGTTATACACAGGGTCCCGATGAGTTGGACGCGACTCGGTGGCATCTTCTTGTTGTCATTGTTAGGTGCCATCGAGTCGTGTCCGACTCATAGCAGCTGCAGAGACAGGGGAGGACAGAGAAGTTTTACAAAACTTTTCAGAATATGCTTACGTATTTATCTTTCCTGATAAGCTTCAGAATTGCATTTCAAGTTTTTAAAAATTGGGTTGGAATTTTGATTAAAATTTGGAGGAGAATTATTTATCACCTTTGGCACATTAAGTTTTGCTATCTGGGACCATAATATAGCTCTCCGCGGTCCCCACAGCCTGCTCCTTTCTTCAGGTGACCCTCTCCACGACCAGCCACCGAACAGCCCTCTGCCCAGCCCCCACATCGTCTTCCACCTCTGGACCGACCAGGAGCAGCTGTGTAGGTGCCCGGGCCTCCGAGCTCCCCGCAGAGCTGGCTGGGAACGGCGGTGCACGTCTGTGCGCGTGCGCGCTCGGGGCTCTTTATGTGTCCAGGTTTCTACGCGGCTGTGCGTGGCTGTGCGTGCGTCTGCCTGCGTGGGTGCCCTTGTTTGCTTTGTCCTTCCCAGAGTTGTTCCGCATGCCTGGAAGAAGGTTGCGTCTGCTGTAGGTGGGAATAGCTCAGGATCTCAGCCACCAGTCTCACGTCCCTAGGACATTCTATAAGCCCATGATGGTGTCAACAGACGCTGTCCCCAAGAGGGCAGCGAGCACAAGCCTTGTGGCTCCTGGGCCCTTCAAGAGAGACCCACTTGCTGACGCTTCCCTCTACTCTGGTGTCCTGCCCCCACACCCTAGCCTCAAGGGGGAGGGGGAGGGCAAGAACACAGGTCATGGTAGGAAATCCTGGGCCAGGACCCTGGGTTCGAGCGCAGACACTTCTTTTTGCATGCTGGATCACGCTAGACAGACTCAGTTCTCTCTCTCTGGACCCCCGTTTCCTCCTGGGTAATAGAACAAAGGTGGGATAGAAAGGCCTGGAAGTCTTCCCCAGAGCAGATGGCTGGAATCTGTATCCCAGAAGAGGGTGCAGGGAGTAGAGGATGGGAAGGCTCCAGGGTCAGCTAATGTGGGAGGTGCCGGGGAAAGCTGATTTCTTTAGTGCAGGACTTCTCAGGGCCTTTAATGTATTGACAGATGGGATTCAACAAGAGGTGGCAGGAGTGCGCAGGATTCCAGATCTTTGCTGACCGCTAGACCTTTGTTCTTTTGTGGGATGTCCTACGGAGCTTCTGTTCGGATGGACAGTGCTTGAGAAAGGTGGATCCCCGGCTTTTCTAGGGGGCCCTGCGAGGCTCAGTGGACTTTGCTGCCCTGACGGTCCCCTGTTCTCCTGTCCCAGGGAAGGAGCTGATGGTCTTCCTGCGCCCCCGATCCCAGCTGTGCCTCAGTGCCGACCTAGAAGCCTTGGATCTGCAGGGCCTCTGGCCGGACAGGGACTTGGCTCGGATGTCTGTGCTGTCCACGGACAGTGGCATTGAACGGGACCTTCCTCTGGGGGTGGATGAGCTCCTGGCACCCAGCAGCCCCGAGATGGACCGGCCCGGGCTGCAGCGCAGAGGGGGCATCAAGAAGCGCGTGTGGCCCCTGGACTGCTTCATGCCAGGCGGCTGGGACCGGCCCCTGGGGCTACACCAGCGGACCGGTAGGCTCAGCGGGGACGGCGAGCTGCTGCCTGGCATCTCCCGGGTGCACACGGCCCGGGTGCTGGTGCTGGGTGACGACAGGATGCTGGGGTGCCTGGCCCAGGCCTACTACCGACTCAGGTAGGGCCCCGAGGAGGGTGCTGAGGGCTGGGGTTGATCAGGGACATGGGTGGGCCTGGGCTAGGCTGGTGAAGGATCCAGGAGGGGCAGCAGAGGGCAATGAGGAGAGGCCGGGGTGGGCCAGGGTGGGCCATGGCGGTAGAGGCTCTGTGTGCAGCCATCACAGAGCACCGTGCTAATGACGGGACGGGCATTCATCAGCTTCGGTGACCCTCATCCCCTCCTCAATGGAGGGTCTCGACTTCCCATTTCATTGATGAGAAAACAGGCTCCCAGTTGTTTGTTGTTGTTGTTATTAGGTGCCGTCGAGTCGGTGTCCGATTCATAGCGACCCTCATAGAGTTTTCAATGGCTGTTTCGGGATTGCCTTGGGAGTGGGTTGCCAGGTCCTTCTCCCATTTTTGCGGTGCTGGGACTTGAACTTGGGACCTCAAAGACTGCAGCCAGCACTCTACCAACTGAGCTAAATCCCAGACCCCAGGTTCCCAGAGGCGGTGTAAATTGCCCCAGCCAGGAGATCATTAAGGGCAGCGCCACTTGTATTTGCTGCCAATCCCGCTACCAGCCTGCTCTTACCCTGCGCTCTGCTGCCTCCTGCCAGGAAGCGGGAGACGGAGAATTTCTGCCTCACTCCCAGGCTCAGCCTGCAGCTCTACTACATCCCGCTGCTGGTGCCTCAGGTGACTGCACAGGGGCCAGGGAGGGGACTGTGGGAAAGGACTGCGGAGGGCAGGGGATATGGAGCAGCCTGGCTCCTTTGCTGAGAACCCAGAATCCCCACCCTTGGAACAGGGAGCTGGGAGGGACTGTGGGGCTCCTCTAATTCAGAAGCCAAGACCGTGTTTGAGGGCGGACATGGGGCCGGTGACAGTTTCTTTCACAGTGGTAGCCTGCCGCATGCTGGTTTTTTTGTTTTTTGTTTTTTGTTTTTTTGCGGTACTGGGAGTTGAACCCAGGACCTCGCGCCTGCATGCTCTGCAAGTGCTGGACCACTGAGCTGTGCCCCCAGCCCATATTTTTACTTTTTTTTTTCTTCATCACTTTTTTTTTAAAATTGGAAATTTTTAGTGTACACCTTAATGTGATTCATTCTGACATGCTTTTCATTGTGGCATTTCCATATATGCATTTTGATGCACATTATTCATATAGGTGCCCCCTTACCCTCTTGTATGTCCCCCCCACCCGCCCAATCTAAGTCTTCTCTATCATTTACTTGGTAATATTTTTCTATGTCCTTGGGTTCCAGTTCTGCTTAAGATAGAAACTTTTCCTGTAATGAACTTTGCTTTTATCTTGTCAGAACAATTGTATGCATTTTCTAGACCATTTATATTGACACCATTCTTAGCTTTTTTTTTTCATTTTATTTTGATCCAACCTTTGAATAGGATTTTTCCTTCTTATAATTTTGATTCAGCTCCCACATATGAGTGAGAACATGTGGTGTTTCTCTTTCTGAGCTTGTGTTCATTCACTTAAAATAATTTTCTCTAATTCCATCCACATGTTTTTACTTTTTGAGACAGGGTCTCGCTAAATTACACAGACTGCCTCTGGTCTCGAGCTTGCGATCCTCCTGCCTCCGCCTCCCGAGCTGCTGGGATGACAGGCGTGTGCCACCTCGGCGGGCGGTTTTGTTTTTGTTTTGTTTTGTTTTTGTTTTGTTTTGTTTTGTTTTGTTGAGACAAGACATTGCTTGGCGGCCCAGACTGGAGCTCACGATCCTCCTGCCTCAGCCTCGCAAGTGCCCCAGACCAGGATGGGGGAGACTAACAGGGTCCACCCTCGCCCCTTGTCCCCAGGAGCCCACAGCATCCAGGCCGCCTGAGCTGGGAGAGCTGGCCGCGTTCCTGGGCCGCGCAGACCCGTGGTACGAAAGCACTGTCAACACCCTGTGTCCGGCCATCCACAAGCTGGCAGAAATGGTAGGGGCAACAGGGGTGGGAAGGAGGAGCACAGAGCCTGGGCACAGAGGGGCACTGAAGAGTCCAGTTGGGGAGGGAAGATGGGATGGGGCTCCAATGAAGTACTTTTTAGATACTGCCATTGACCCTTGACCTCAAGAGTCAGCCCCAAGGAACTTGCTCATTGAATTCTCACAGCAGCTAGGTACTATTGTCGGTGCTATGGTCATCATGTATTTGTCCCCATTTTACAGACCAGGCAACTGAGGCACAAAGAGATTAGATGACTTACCCAAAGTATCTAAATGAGTTCTGGAGTCCTCCATGGAACCAGGCAGCCTGACTCCCAACTGAGTCCTCTAGAAGAAACCATACTACCATCCTCCAGCTGCGGCTGGTGGAGAAGGGGCTGCCTTGAAAAAACCTTTCTCTCTTCAGCCACGCCCTTCTTCTGTCAGAGGGGTTGCAGACATTTTTTCCCCAACTGTGTAATTTACATGGCAGTTTTTTGACTTAAAGAGTTGAGTGTTTTTATGTAGTCAGACATAGCACTTTCATTCTTTATGGTTTCTGCCTTTGGAGTCTTGATTTGAAAGGCCTCCGCTCCAAGATTAAATATTCATTGATGATTTACTCAAACATATTTAGTGTCTAGATTTTTACATATGAAATAATTGGCCCTTCTGCAATTAACTTTAGTGTTCCGTGTGAGGCATGTCATTTTGTTTTTTCCCCCAAATATTTAGTCAGTTGTCCTAAAGCTATTTATTGCGTAAACCATCTTTCCTGATCCATTTGATATGCCACTTTTATCACTGACTAAATTCTTCCATCTGATGATCTGGATACCTATTCTCTGCCATTAATCTATGCACTTCTGTACAAACTGGCACTTTTGTATATTTATATCTGGCAAGGTAAGCCTTCCCTGTTACTCTTATTTTACAAAACTTTTCAGAATATGCTTACTCATTTATCTTTCCTGATAAGCTTTAGAATTGCATTTCAAGTTTTTAAAAATTGGATTAGAATTCTGATTAAAATTTGGAGGAGAATTATTTGTCACCTTTGGCATATTAAATTTTGCTATCTGGGACCATAATATAGCTCTTCATTTATGAGTCTTTTTAAAAATATCCCTCAGTATAATTATACAGTTTTCATCACATAGCTTTTGCCCATTGCTTGCTAAATTTATTCCTCATGTTTGATAGTATATCTTGTCATTGCGAATGGTATCTTTCTCCCATTAAATTTGGGTAGAACCTCTTGCTAGTATAAAAGGAAGCTCTTTATTTGTACTTATTTATTGTTATTTATTATCATTTTTTTAAAAATGTGGTTAAAAAACACATAATGTAAAAGTTACCACCTTTCGTCCATATTTTTTAACTTGCCAATCTACTGAGCTCTCTGTTTTGTATTAGCACTTGATTGATTGGGTTGTCTTCTTATGTATTTTATTCAAGTAAAGATATTTAGGGGTGTGTTTTTCTGAATTATACCTATGTGAGGATCTCTTGCAGCTATATGAAAGACTGTTTAGCTGGGTATTAAAATACTTTTTCATTGAAACTCAGAGGATATTATAAGAGGAACATTTATGCAAGCATCATTGGTCCTCCTCTGTTGGTAGCTTTTATTCTTGCCAGGACTTATGTAAGATTTTGATTTTTTTTTTCTACTCTTCTCCTTATAATTCACCATTTTTATGAATATATTCACCCTTACTCCTTCTCCAACACCAACTTCCACTTGAAGAGACTGAAAAGTTGTGAGCAATATAGCAGTATAAATTTTGTTTATTTATTTATTTATTTATTTATTTACTTATTTAACTTTTTTGAGGCAGAGTCTTGCTATATTGCTCAGGCTGCCTTTAAACTCCTGGGCTCAAATGATCCTCTACCTCAGCCTCACAAGTAGCTAAGTGCACACTGTTGGGCCTGGCACAATAACAGCATTATCAGAATAAATTCATAGTTCCTCAGTGTGACCTTTTGAAGGCAACAGTATTTCAATGAGCCAGATGTGAAAGTCAGAACAGATTGTACAGGTTTGGGTATGAGTTGGATAAGACAAACTCTGAGCTTCTTTTCAACTCTAACACTACAGGTTCAGCATCTCTAATCTCAAAATCCAAAATATGAAATGGTCCAAAGTCCAAAATTTTTTTGAGTGCCGACATGAGACAAGTGGAAAATTCCATACCTGACCTTATGTGACACACAGGTCATAGTGAAATTGCAGGTGCACTAAAAATACAAAATTACAAGACAAAATGAATTTTATGTTTTGACCTGGGCTCCTAAAACTGAAATCAAAACCACTTCTGTTTCTGAGCATTTCAGATAAGGCATACTCAACCCACACCACATTCTATGGTGATATTCCGTTCCGCTTGCCGGAAGCTCCCAATGACTATCTGGTGCAATCATGTGGCGCTGGGGAAACAATGGAGGACAAGGCACCAAGTCCATGACATGCAAACATGATTAGTTTATTATAGATCCAGAGACCACCGGAGCTGAAGTAGGCATCGGATCACATGGTTCAAACTCTCACTTTCCGTAGAAGGAAACTCAGGCCTCAAAAAGTTTGAACACCGTGCCCCAAGCTTCCTGGATAGTAAGTAGCCAGCTCAAACCTAGAATCTTATCCAGGCTTTTTCATCATTAGTAGTCCTCCCAAGCATCTCGTCTCCCCCGAGCACCCAGCACAGCACCTTACACATACATAGAGATGCTCAATGTATCTTTGTGGAATTGAAATGAATCAGGTTCCCTGGGGAGATAGGGTTCAGGCCAGGCACACTTTGATAAGGACTGGAAATTGGATGGTCAGAAAGGTTTGATGCCAGCCGGGTGCAGCTCCGGAGGCAGAGGCAGGAGGATCACAAGTTCGAGACCAGAGGCAGTCTGTGTAATTTAGCAAGACCCTGTCTCAAAAAGAAAACAATGGGCAGGAGGTGCAGCTCAGTGGTCCAGCACTTGCAGAGCATGCAAGCACGAGGCCCTGGGTTCAACCCCCAGTACCAGAAAAAAAAAAAGAAAAAAGAAAGGTTTGACGCGTGGTAAAGGACCAGCTGGGTTGATATGTCACAGATAGTAGGTGGGGGCTTTGGAGTCTCTCTGTTCAGAAAATGGCACCTCCAACAGTAGCCCGGATGGAGGTAGCTGAAGACATTGACCATCTCTGTTACAGCCTCCCTGCCTGGATGCATCCCAGACTGTGGACCCTTTCATCCTGGATGCCATCACCTACTATGTTCGCATGGGCACACAACCCATCTACTTCCAGATCTACAGGATCAAGGTAAGCCTCCCCCCTGGGGCTCCAAGGCTGCCATGACAGCCTGCAGGACCCTGGACCTCACCACCTAGACACCTAGGTAATGGGGAAATACTGGTCAGCAGGCTGTACATCATGAACACACCCACACACTCTTGGTTATTAACCTTATCTTCCTCATGTCTGGATGAATCAGATATTTATGTCCTTCTAAGACCTTAAAGGGGCTGGGCTTTAGCTCAGTTGGTAGAGCCCCACATCTTAGTGTTTCCAGAACCTTCCAAAATAGCACCATTAGCTCGAACCAAGCCTGCAGGGCACACTTCGTAGTCAAATCATCGTTGTTGTTGTTGTTGTTGTTGTTGTTGTTAGGTGCCCTCCAGTCAGCTCTGACTCATAGCAACCCTCATAGGGTTCAATGGCTGATTGTTTCAGGATTACTTTAGGAGTGGATGGCCATATCCTTCTCCCTTTTTTGCGGTGCTGGGGAATCAAACCCGAGTCCTTGAGAGTACAGAGCAGCACTCACCAACTGAGCTAAACCCCAGCCCGGCCAAACCACTACAATCACCTAAAATTAGCAAAACAATCTGTGAAGTTCCCACTTAGTTTCTCTCAGAGGGTGTACACAGCAGCCAGGTTTGGTAGGGGTGAACCCCAAGGATCAGATCTGTCCAAGTCTCAGTGTCAGCTCCTACTTGGTTTTCCAGCTCCACACCTTTGCTGGCATTCAATGGTGGAGGAGAATTCAGCTTTGAAAATCCTTTAGTTCCCAAGATGACTCAGCTGTTGTCAGCTGACAGGGGTAGAAAGGACCTGCTTGGGAAGGCTGTGGTTGCTTCCCCTCTGCCCTAAGACTGACCACTGTCGTTGTCTTTCCAGCCCTTACTTCAGATTCCAGGAAGTGGTTGACACACAGCCTGGCTTTATTCTGCTCAATCCCTTAAGGCTCCAGCCTCAGGAGGCACGTGGTCTGGGTCCTGGGGTCCAGCAGCAAATCTACTGAAGGGCAGGGTTCCTAAATCTCCAGCTGGGGTGACAGAAGTCTCACTGCCCTCCACCCCACTTGGACTCAGTGAACTCCTCATTTTAGCCTCTTCATTCACAAAATTCTATTCCTGATTCCCCACTACTTTTTTTTTTTTTTTTCCATATTGAGGGTTGAACCCAGGGCCTTGCACTTGCATGCTTTGCAAGTGCTGTACTACTGAGCTGCACCCCAAGCCCTTTTTTTTTTTTTTTTTTTTACTTTTTGAGACAGGGTCTCACTAAATTATGCAGACTGCCTCTGGTCTTGAACCTGCAGTCCTGCCTCTGCCTCCCAAGTTGCTGGGATTACAGGCATGTGCCACGGCACCCGACTCCCTGATTTCCTTTTGGAGAATATTTTATGGCTCAGTTTTAATTCAAAAAAGTTCAGATATATTCCTGGTTCATAACTAAACATGTTTGCCAGGTTATGTTATGGAAACAATGTGGTTAGTAATTCACGTAAGAAATAATGCATTCGAGTTATGTTAAAATTCAGCATTGAGGTGGAGTTGGTCAGTGTTAAAATGTACTTTCTAGGGGACAGCATTAAAGTGTGTAATGTACTGCAACAGGAAATAGTCACCATAAAATACTTCACCGTTCATTTTTATTTCTTCAGTAAAGAACAAATAATGATTTAGCTAAAAGAAGACTATCATTTTTCATTGACAAGTTAATATATAGGTTTATGGAATATCACAAGTTGTTTTGCAATATGTATACATTGCAGAATGGCTAACTAGAACTAATTAATATATGTATTACCTCACATACTTATCTTTATGGTGCTAACACAATTTACTATCTTAGCAATGATCAAGAATGCAATGCATTCTGCCGGGCGCGGTGGCTGAAGAGATGGGTCACACGTCTCCTGAGGAACTGGAGGCGTAGGGTGGGCCTGGCTCACCAGCTCCATTTTCTTCTGGCCCACTTGACCCTCAAGCCATGGCAGCCTGGCTCTTCTGAACCTGCTCTTATCAGTGACCTCCAGGTCACTAAGCCCAAGGACATCTCCAGGCCCACTACATTTGTTTCCTTTGTCCATAAAATTAAACATGTAGTAGCCATGTTTGCATCAGTTACCAAAGTGAGAATGTCTGTCCCCTCCTGAGGTGCCTCCCCCTTGACTTTCATGCCATCCTCTCCTGGTCCTCTCCTGGCCTTTTCGACTGTCCTCTGCTCCCTTCACAGAGGCTTCTTGGCCCAACCAGCCATTCCTTCTGTCTTGGCTTTCTTCACCTGCTCTGTGCTCTCACCCCCGGGCCTTTCTTTGCTTGTGCAGTGCCTGAGACTAGAATGCCACTGGCACCGTTACATCCTCTCCTTCACCCTCTACAACTGTCACGTCCTACACAAAACTGCCCTGACCTCTACTCCATTCACCCTCCATTCACAGCTGGATGGGATGCTTCTTCTCTGTACTCCTGTGGGGTGCTTACTTCCCAGTCCAGCCCAGATGTTCTGATGGGCAGCGGCGCCGCGCACACAGATATTAAACACAATTCACTTAGGACCCTTGGGTGAGGGGTTCGGACTCCTGCAGCCCTCGGGACGCCGGCAGAGATGGGAGAAAGGAAAAGCCTCGGGCACCTTTGCCTTGTGGGGACAAACACAGCTCTTTATTTCTCTGCCCTTTATCAGGGTGGAGAGAAAACCCAAAGTGTACAGCTTTAAGTGCTAGCAGCTCTTACACAGTCTCAAGGGGAGATGCTTTCATGTTGGTGGTCTCCCCAGAGTGTGAGTTCTTGTCTTGTTGACGGTCACAGCAGGAGAGTGTTCTTTCCTCACTGAAGGTCGGGGCAAGAGAGCTGAGAGACCTGTTTCCTCATTGTTGTTCCGGGTGAAAAAGGGGTCTTTCCTTGTTGGTGGTTGAAGGTCTGAGCAGAAAAAAAAGAGAGTTGTTTCCTTGCCGATGGTCCGGGAGAGAAAAAGGATCGAACTGCCCCAGTGCAGCTCCTTATATAGCTCACCCACAGAATGGCCTGAGCCAATCAGCTTTGAGTCCAATTGTCCAATCAGGCTCAGGGGATTTGTGAAGGGTTTTGTACAAACATCCAACCAAGTTACTTTCATTTTCCCTAGATTTCTAATTTACAAACCAGATCTTCAAAAGCCGTTTTCCCAGTTTGGTGGGTTTTGCTAGTTTCCTCACAATTTCTCCCTACATGCTCCCATAATGCTCTGGGCATGGCTCTGGTGTGTCATCTCCCCATCTGTCATATATTTGCAGATGTGTGTCATTCCCCACCAAAACTAGGCCTCTCTGGAGACAGGGAACTATGTGCTGTGCATCCTTGAATTCTTTCTCTTCACACAGTAAGCGGTGTGTGTGTGTGCATGTATGTGCACATGTGTAAGTTAGAGAATGTTTCACTGTGGTCCCTGGGAACTGGCTGGTGGGATGGGTGTACAGTCAGAGGCCATGTGCATTAGTAAAACATTCATGGCTGTGCATCCAGGTTCCTCCACTTGCAGCTGTGAGGTCATGGGCACCTCTCCCTCTCTGAAATTAATTTTCCCCATATTTAACACAGTAATAACAACTTTCACCTGCCAAAGGGCTCTTGTGAGAATGCAAATGAGTAGAAAAATTTAGCAAGGGATGGGGGAAGATGCTGGTAAAGGAGGTGGACACACGAAAGACACTGACACCATGGTGACAAACTTGGATTAGAATCCTAGCTCGGCTGCTTGTGACCCTGGGGAACTTGCTTAACAACTCAGAATCTGTGTCTCTGGGCCCTTCAGAGGAGGCCTGCCATCCCTACCTTGAGGGACATCAGGAGGATTAGATGACATTGTGTATGACGGGTGCCTACTAGGAGGCCCAGTACAGAAGATCTCAAGAAAAGAAATGCCTGAGCTGTCCTGGGTCTCAGTCCCTGGTCCCTTCCTGTCTTTGGGCTCCTGTTTGTCCAAAGGTGCAATACACTCACAATCGCACTGTGTTATGAACTTGGACACAGATGTATTATCCCAGAATTCAGTTGGGGTCACCTTGCTACTGAAAGCCTTATTAACATTAGCCTGACTCCCCATCGGACGTTCCAGGGAAGGTCCAGTACCATCGCCACCCTACCCAGACCAGTTCCTGAGACTTCTGCAAGCATCTGGACAACAATTTCTTTTTTTAACTGGACATTTTTAATGTACACCTTAATGTGATTCATTCTGACATGCTTTTCATTGTGACACTTCCATATTTGCATTTTGTTGTACATTATTCATATAGGTTACCCCTTGCCCTCTTGTGCACTTCCTCCCCCTGTCCCACCCTCCATCAAAGACTTCTCTACCATTTACTTGTCTTTTTATGGTAATATTTTTCTATATACCCTTGGGTTCCAGTTCTGTTTAAGATAGAAACTTTTTCTGTAGTGAACTTTCTTTTTACCTTGTCAGAACTATTACATGCATTTTCTAGGCCATCTATAATAATATCATTCTTAGCTTTCTTTTTTCTTTTATTTTGATCCCACCTTTGTATAGGTGTTTCTCTTTCTGAGCTTGTGTTTGTTCACTTAAATTAATTTTCTCCAATTCCATCCATTTTGCTCGAATGGCATTATTTCATTTTTTTGATTGCTGAGTAGTATTCTTTGTGTATATGTGCCATAGTTTTTTTAATCCACTCTTCTGTTGATGGGCACTATGGTTGATTCTATATCCTTGCTATTGTGAAAAATGCTTCATTGAACATGGATATGCAGGTGTTTCTGTGGTATGATGACACATCTCCCTTTGGGTAAATTCCCAATATTGTTATAGCTGGGTCATACGGTAGATCAATTTTTAGTTTTTTAAGATACCTCCATATTGATTTCCACAGTGGTTAGACCAATTTACAGCTCCACCAACAATGTAAGAGTGTACCCTTTTCTCTGCAACTGGGCATCGATTTCTCACAGCAATCTCTGCCTCTCGTTTGCTGCCTTACTGAACTCTGGTTTCTCTCTGCATCTTTTTCTGCCCTCTTGACTTTGACCTAAAAGTACGATTTAGGCCCTTTCTTTGAGTTCCAAATAGCAAAATAAAACTGTATTAAACACATTTAAAAAAAAAAAAAAAAAAAAGCCTTCCATGATGGCAAAGGGAGTAAACATCTCACGGACACAAATAACTTAAAGGTTTGACACCTGTCAGTGCCCAGGGCTGCCAGGATACCCCGGTAGCTGCCCACTTGCAGCAATGTGGAACAGCTCCCACCAAGGGGAGCCCTGGGCATCTTAGCAGGAGGCTGCTGGTTGTTGTTGTTAGGTGCCGTTGAGTCAGTATCCGACTCATAGCGACCCTCATAGGGTTTTTAGTGGCTGACTGTTTCGGGATTGCCTTGGGAGTAGGTTGCCAGGTCCTTCTCCCATTTTTGCGGTGCTGGGAATTGAACTCGGGACCTCAGAGACTGCAGCACAGCGCTCTACCAACTGAGCTAAATCCCAGCCCAAGGAGGCTGCTAGGAAGAACTTAGTCTGGGATTTGGGCTCCTGGCTGGGAATCTGGGGAAGGACTCCGGAAGGCAAGACTTTGCTCTGGTTTAGGTGCTGGCAGGAAATGCAGGTGAATCTATTCCTGGGCACCTTAAGGATTCTTCTTGGCGAGGCTACATGATCAGCAGTTGTTCACATCACTGGGTTGGGAGGGCAGGAGATGGGTGGCCACACAATGTCCCTATTAACATCTGTGTTTCGACGTTACTGAGGCATGGGCTGGGTGTTGTTTTGCTCCACAAGGTCACCCAGCAGCCTTGGCCAAAAATGGCGGCCTCTGTGAAGTTGCCCATGGTCAACAGACACACCTTGGCCTCGCTGTGAGCTCCAGGCTGGCCTCCAGCTGCCGGAGGCTGTACCTCCCTCACACCTCTCTGGGCGCTCCTCCACAGCATCCAGACACACCCTGCCTCTCCTCTCTTTTCTGCCCCCTTCCCTGGAGCACCCCCACCCCAGGTCAAGTGCCCCTAGTTCTCACCCACCCTTCCCCAACCCAGCCCCTCTTCTCTGCATTGTGAAGGACTCAGCTTTCCTCTCTGGCCCTCCCTGTCCTGTATCCACGAGACATTTTCTTACCCCTCTCTGACTTGAATTCTGTCCCTTGCCCCTGCCCTCCCTCTATTAGACAGTGGGCTCACCAGGCAGCCTGAGTTATCAATAATAGTTTCTTCCACTGTGTACACATAGTCACGGGCTGCTTAACGAGGAGGACACATTCTTCGAACTTCCTCATTAGATGACTTTGTCGGGGTGAACACATCACAGCCTATGTGTATTTGCACACATCCTGGTGGCTCAAGGCGACCGCTTGATGGAGCCTCTTGACGTCATCAAGGGTCTTGGTAAACACCAGATGTTGGAGGCGGCTGTTGGCATAACAGGGCAGGCTGCCTTACAGTCCACGATTTTTAATTTTTGTTTGTTTTGCTTTGTTTTATGTGGAAGGGATATAGGCTGGAGTTTAGCTCAGTTAGTAGAGTGCTGCTTCACACTTCCTGAGGACATGGGTTTGATTCCAGGCACCACAAAACTGGGAGACGGACATGGCAGTCCACTTCCAAAGCAATTCTAAAACAATCAGCCATTGAAAACTCCATGAGGGTCACCATGAGTCAGACCCAACTCAATGGCACCTAACAACAACTGCATAGTCTAGACTCATTATAATGGGCTGGGGTTTAGCTCAGTTGGTAGAATGCCACTCTGCACTCTCCGAGGCCCTGGGTTTGATCCCCAACACCATATAATGGGAGAAAGATGTGGCAGTCCACTTCCGAAGTAATCCCAAAACAATCAGCCATTGAAAATCCTAGGAAGAGCAGAGAAGCACTGACATAGTGCTAGCAAGGCACAATGTCAAGGAATATTTCGTTCTGTTGTGCATGGGGTTGCTTGGCATTTAACAAGAAGGGATACACTCTAAAATAATGATTAAACGTATTATGTTGCTGTTGTTGTTAGGTGCCGGTGAGGCATGTCCGACTCATAGCAACCCTCATAGGGTTTTCAACGGCAGATTGTTTCGGGATTGCCTTGGGAGTGGGTTGCCAGGTCCCTCTCCCATTTTTGCGGTGCTGGGAATCGAACTCGGGACCTCAGAGACTATAGAGCGGTGCTCTACCAACTGAGCTAAATCTCAGCCAAACGTATTATGTAGTCGGTACATAAACAGTAACACAGTCATGTATTATCATTATCAAGTAGTATATACATAATTATAAGTGATATACTTTTATAAGACTGTACAGCGGGTGTTTCTACCAGTATCACCACAAAAATGTGAGCAAAGGGCTGTGCTACCAATTTAAAATGGCTACATCATCACTAGGTGTCAGGAATGTTCCAGCGCCACTATGACCTGCTGCGATCGCCTTCGGGTCTGCGTTCTGTTGTTGCCCAGTGCGTGCCTATGCACATCTCTGTAGACCGGGACAGACTCAGATCCTGGTGGTCCGTTCACGCAGCTCGGAATCGAGAATTGGCAGGCGGGGTGGAGTCACCTGCCTTACTTCTTGTCATCCTGGGGCTGTGGAGGTCCAAGGCAGGAGCTTCCCCTGGCCAAGCCAGTCAGCCTTCTCCACATCTCCTCCCTCCCACCCTGTCCCTTCCTCTCACCAGATCTTTAGCGACTTGAGCCAAGATCCTGTTGAAGACGTTTTCCTCGTAGAGCTGAAGGTGAAGACGCAGGACTCCAGATCCCTCAAAGGTGACCATCTGCTCCCCTTGCCAGCTTCCCGGGACTCTGTCTTCCACCTGTCACATGGTGACACCTCCATTGTCCACCTTGCACCCACCTCTGAGTGCCAAGGCTGCCTTTCCTCCCTCCTTTCTGCCCCCGACGTGCTGCCTCTCACTCAAGGGCAGCTACTGGCTCCATCCAAGGGCTCCGCTGTGCCTCCATGTGTGCAGAAAGGGGTGTCAGGGCAGAGGGGGGGACCTCAAACCATACACCTCCTCACTTCTCCCCTCAGAGGGCTCTTCACCCAGGAGGAGAGGGGCAGCCGAGGGACCGGGTGCCGAGCTGAGCGTGTGCTACCAGAAGGTCAGTCGGGGGTCATGGGCGTGGCCAGGACGCGCCTCTGATGGGATATGGCAGCCATGGGGGATGGAGGGAGCAGAGAGAGCCCAAGGAACCTTCTGCCCCTTTCTTGAAGCTGCCACCAGAGTCTCTCAGCCTTCAGAGGGTTTTGCATGGACAGGGCTGGGGTGGAGGAGCCAAGATGGACACTTCGGGTAGACAAGGAGGTGATGTGACTTAAGGAACAAGAGAGTTGTCCTCTTGCTCAAAGCCCTCTTGCTCACTAGCTGACCAGGGACCTGAGCTGATCTCACTGGAGACCAGTTCTCTGGGACTGGAGGGGGCTGGGCTCTCTGGGGCTAGGAGTGCCCTAAGCCCCTTATTCCTATGAGCCCCTATTGGGTTGGTGGCCTAGGGCAGGACGGAAGCACAGGGGAGGCAAGACTGTGGAGGAGGGGCACAACCTGAGGACGCCCCTCTGTTCCTCACCCTCCTCCCCAGGCCCTGCTCAGCCACCGGCCCCAAGAGGTCACTGTTTCCCTGAGGGCCACTGGGCTGATCCTGAAGGCCATTCCAGCCAGTGACACTGAAGGTGAGCGGTGGGGGATGCGGAGTGAAGAGAGAGAAGGGACTAGAAGGAGATGTAGGGGAGGAAGGACGGGAGGTGGCTGCGTGGTGGGAGCTGGGGAGGAGGACCCACATTGGCCCTGTCATCCTGGCTGGGACGGGTTGAGCCTGCAGCTTCCCAGAGTGAAGTGGCATCCCTGGCCTCAGGTGGCTCACGGCCACACAACCCAGACTCTAGCCCGGAGTCTTGGGACTTGGCATCTGCAGCTGGAAGGGGCAGGAATGTTAAATGTTGTTCGAAACAAAAGGAAATAGGGATGGTACAAGTTAACAGTACTTGTGTATATGTTGTTGTTGTTGTTAGGTGCTGTCGAGTCGAGTCCAACCTCATAGGGTTTTCAATGGCTGATTGTTTCGGGATTGCCTTGGGAGTGGGTTGCCACGTCCTTCTCCCATACATGTGTATATAGTAGGTAACAAATATCAGCTCTCCCTGTGAAGCCCCTGGTCTCCTGGGAGGATAGAAAGGTGACAGCATGAGTTATTAATCATGGCGCACACTGCTAGGAGCTGGCGGTTTTCTCTGTCCAAGCCGTGAACGCCTCTGAGCACGTGAGCCCCGGCATAGTTTTCTTTTGTTGTTGTTTTTTTGTTTTTGAGGTACTGAGGGTTGAATGCAGGGCCTCGCACTTGCATGCTCTGCAAGTGCTGGACCACTGAGCTGCACCCTCAGCCCATTTTTTTTTTTTTTTTTTTTTACTTTTTGAGAAAGCGTCTCGCTAAATTACGCAGAGTGCCTCTGGTCTTGAACTTGCGATCCTCCTGCCTCCGCCTCCCAAGCTGCTGGGATGACAGGTGTGCGCCACTATGCCCAGCTTCTAAACACTCTCTTTAGTTGGCAGGCAGGGATTGTGGCAGTCACATGATCACTATCTTTGACACATTATATACTATCAAGAAAGTTGCAGAAATATTCTCAACTGATGCCCTCCAGGGCTTTTACCTCCTCGACTCCTGGCTAGGTGTTCCGTACATTATTAACATGCCCGGTAGCTGCAAAGAAGCTCAACAGAGCGTTCTTCCTTTGAGAAGAGGGAGTAGGGGGGATGAAGAGAGGGTGGTGGGTAGGGATTTGGGTTGGCGGTGGCTCTGGGTCTGAGGATACGGAAACCCAGTGGATTCTCCAGGGAAGAACATGGTGATGGAGAAGGAAATGAGACTTGGCCCAGACCGAGGCAGAATCAGAAGTGGGGGGCATGTGGGGGTGGAAGTTGACTTGGGGGGAGGGTCTGAAGAGGGGTTCATGGTGTGCCTCTTAGAACCCAGAATCTGCAACTCTCTGACTTCCCCGGAGACCCATTCATGGCCCCCCATCTCATTCGGTTTCAGGGCTCCCCCACAGCGCCCCACCCGCTGGTTCCATTATGGACCACAGCTGTCTGAACGTCAGCATGACGGAGGTTGTCAAGTCCTCCAACCTGGCCGGAAGGTCCTTCTCTGTAAGTTCCTGGGGACAGGGAATGGGGCATGCCAGATGGGAACAGGCAGGTGCTGGTGACTTTGGAGCCCCTCCCCCACTCAACCCTACCCCTGCCCCACCACAGCGGGACTTCCTACCGGAAAGAACCTGCTTTCCCCTCTGTTTGTTTGAAAGGCTGAGCACCTTCTGGTTGTGTGGAAGGAAGGCCCTGTCCTCCACCTGGTGACTGTCTGAGGACCTATGACATTCCTCCCACAACCACAAACACGCCCACACAGGGCATCCTGGCGACACAGCAGCCAGAGTCCGGAGCGATAACACCTCTGACCACGGCCAATCTGCTCTTTCACCCTCTTTGCCCCTATAGCCAGCCCTTGCCCTTGGCTTTGCCTGGTAGATGCCAACTGATCAAGGCATGAGGCCCACCCATTTTCTCCCTCTGGGATGGCCTCTCTGAACTCCACTCTCTACTCAACTTGACCTTGGGGCCCCGTGATCACACCTGGGCTGTGTTCTCTCTCACATCCTCAACTCGCATGCGATGCCTACTTAGCAGACACACTCACTTTAAGTCAAGTCACCCAGGAAGGCTGTAGGCCCAGGGCTCCGAGCCCGCATGTCGGCCAAGATCCAGCAAACTCCTGCCCTGCCATCTCACCCAGAACCCTCATCATTCAACCCTTTTCCCATCACACCCACTCATGCTCTTCTCGTTGGTTTACAGTTCTCTTTTCTCCTGTTTTGACCTCTCCCTCTCTCCTGGTCCTTCCTTGTAGTCTACAAACACGCTCGTGTCTTCTCCATCCTAAAAAACAAGCAAGAAACTCTACTATGACTCCGCTGCCTCTCCAGCTACCCACTGTGTATCTGTCTTCCCCTTCTCGGTCAGACTCCTCGAAAGGTACCTCTGGAAGTTTCCAGGCCCTTACCCATACTCTTCTGCCACTAGCATCTGCTCCCAGCTGAGCTCACTGCATCAAAGTCACCTCCGTAAAGATCAATTGTCACTTGCTGTTTAGCCTTTCCATTTCTTTATCCTTTTTGCAAGGTTAGATTTCAATACAGAGGCAAAAGTTTCATTATTTATTTTGGAAAATAACAAAAAACATGAAGAAGGAAGCTCACTGGTCGTCTCAATACCTGGTTAGAATGACTATGAACATTTTCAAGTGTAAGCAGCTAACTTTTTTCCCCTAAATATTTTTACCCCATTGCTGTACTGCATAATGGTCTGTAATGATGTTTTTACTCAAAAATACACCAAAGCCTTATGCATAGGACCTTATTTATGTCATTAAATATGTCTTGTGCCATTAAGTGTTTGTTGTATGTTAGCTGCATATACCCATACAGTTACTTAAAAGATTTCCTATAGGACATTTAAGTGCTCATTTTTCACTACCAGAAGCAGGCAGTGAGGAACAACCTTAAGGCTAAATGTTGTTGTTGTTGAGTCGAGTCTGACTCATAGCGACCCTCATAGGGTTTTTAATGGCTGACTGCTTCGGGATTGCCTTGGGAGTGGGTTGCCATATCCTTCTCCCATTTTTGTGGTGCTGGGAATCGAACTCGGGACCTCAGAGACTACAGAGCAGCCCTCTACCAACTGAGCTAAATCCCAGCCCATTTAAGGCTAAATAGATGCTACAAAATATGCTTTGGGCTTTTAAAAATGCTTGGAAGTGAAATCATTCATTCAAATGGAATCTATATATTAGGATTTTCATGTATTTTTTTGCCAAATTTCCCCCAAATTCCATTCTCATGGTAGCCTGTGAATGCCAATTTTACAATCTAATTAATGTGTTAACGGATTTGTTTTATCTTTGCAAATTTGCCTGTCAAGCTTTTCATTATTTTAGTTTGCATTTCTATCACTACCAATCAGTGAAATGGAATGATTTCTTATATTTATTGATAATTTCTATTCATTCAGATATTTCCTGTTTATATTCTCATCCCATTTTAATAGCGTGACATCCCTATTTTATAATATAAGGGCTGTTGTTAGGTGCCATTGAGCCAGGTTCAACTCATTGGGACCCTGTGTACAACAGAGCCATGCACACCATCTTTTTTATGTTTAAGCCCATTGTTGCACCCACTGTATCAATCCATCTAGTAGAGTGTTTTCTTTTTTTTTTCACTGACCTGACACTCTCCCAAACATCATGTCCTTCTCCAGGGATTGATCCTTCCTGACATGTCCAAAATATGTAAGACACATCCTAGCCATCCTTGCTTCCAAGGAGCACTCTGGTTGCACTTCTTCTGGGATGGATCTATTGGTTCTTCTGGCAGTCCATGGTATATTCAATATTCCTCTCCTAATATAAGGAAAATGGGAGAAGGACCTGGCAACCCACTCCCAAGGCAATCCTGAAACAGCCAGCCATTGAAAACCCTATGAGGGTTGCTATGTGCCTCGACTCGATGGCACCTAACAACAACAACAATATAAGGACATTAACCATTTATTGTTATGTATTTTGGAACTACTTTTCCCAGTTTGTCATTTAATCCTTTAATTTAATTTAAATTAATTCTTTAACTAAATTAGGCTTTGATGCAGCAAAATTTACCAATTGGATTTAATGATATGATTACATATTACTTATGTCTGAACAGGGCTGGGCTTTAGCTCCGTTGGTAGAGTGCTGCTCTGCACTCTCTGAGAACCTGGGTTTGATCCCCAACACTGCAAAAATGGGAGAAGGATCTGGCAATCCACTCCCAAAGCAATCCTGAAAAAAAAAATCAGCCATTGAAAACCCTATGAAAGTTGCTATGAGTCGGACCCAACCTGACGGCACCAACAACAATGTCTGAACGCTGTATCCCATCAGATTTAAGATAGACCATGATACTGCATTCTGTTAAGGAAAAAACAGTGCTTCCTGTACTATGAACAATGTTTTTTTTTTAATCACATTAGTTGCAAAATACTACATAATTATGGAGGTGTTAAAATATGGGGGGGCTGGGATTTAGCTCAGTTGGTAGAGTGCCGCTCTGTGGTCTCTGAGGTCTTGAGTTCGATTCCCAGCAGTGCAAAAATGGGAGAAGGACGTGGCAACCCACTCCCAAGGCAATCCCAAAACAATGAGCCATTGAAAACCCTATGAGGATCACTATGAGTTGGACAGGACTCGACAGCACCTAACAACAACAACTAAATATGGGAGAGGGGGAGGGAGATCTGTTTTAGAATTGATGACAATAGCATGCCTGTTTAATAATGCTGCTCCTTTCTGGTGGTTTTATTCCTTAATTCTTTCCTCATTTGAAATATTTTTATTTTATAGTCGAATTGATAGAATTACATTATCTGCAGTTATTGGGAGTCTAATCCTTCTGTTTATTGGGTTCAATGACTCCCCATGGTGGCTTAATCCCTTGTACATTTTCTCAATTATGAGTCATATTTGTTGGGGCTTTGTCTGTGGGAAGCCAGGGTGGATAACTTGTCCTCCTAACATCTCCATTTGCTCTTGCTGAGTGCTCCAGTGATGTGATCAGCTCAGGGCCATATTTAAACTTCCAGGACATGCAACTGGAGTAAATGTGTACCCCAAACCCATATCAGGTCAGGCTTAGAGGTAAGAATTTTCAGGAATGATTTTTATCCTCACAGCCCAAGTCAATGCAGACACCTTCCTTGTGGGCTGTTGTTCCTATAGGGGTGGGGCCATGCTTTTTTGTAGTCTAATCTTTCACTGGGCTGGGATTTACCTCAGTTGGTAGAGCGCTGCTCTGCAGTCTCTGAGGTCCCGAGTTCAGTTCCCAGCACCACAAAAATGGGAGAAGGACGTGGCAACCCACTCCCGAGGCAATCCCGAAACAATCAGCCATTGAAAACCCTATAAGGGTCGCTATGAGCCAGACACGACTCGGCAGCACCTAACAACAACAACAACAATCTTTCACTGCAATTGTAACCTTGGAGGGACCTTGAAGGGGACCTCAGTTTCAAATACGCCTTCTCATGGCTGCAACGCCAAGTCTTCTGTCTCCCGTCATGTTGAATCCTGAATATTGATTTCTGAGGCTAGTAAATGCTCCCGAGAACAGCCAAGGCATCCCATACTTACATGATTTCTACGTCTTTCGAATGTATTGACATTTTCTTCATTGCCCAGTACATGATGAATTTTTAAATATTTTGTGGCAATGAAAAAAACACATGTGTTTTCTATCCAAAGAATACAAGGTATGATGATTAATGATCACATCAGGCATCACCATATTACTGTAATCTAGAAAGTTGTCAAATTTTTTGCCCACGACATGGGTCTAACACTCAGAGAGGTCTGTTGACATTTCCACTTGGGTTTCAATTTTGTCCATTCTGTCTTCATTTCTTTGAGCCTGAACTGTCTTCTTTCTGATGTTGCTGGTGTGAAATACGATGCCTTCTCATGACCAGGCTTTGTATGAGGCTGTGTTTCCCTCCTCCCCCCAAGCGTCAAATATTTCATTTCATAAAGGATTCTGAGGTGTCACAGCAATATACCCACGCGGCATCTTCTTTTACATTCATTATTTTGGACCTTTAGTGAACGTTTCTCAGTCTGGAGACTCACACCTTTTGGTTCTGAGACATTCTCTAATTGTCGTTGCTGTTGTTAAGTGCCATCGAGTCGCGTCCGACTCATAACGACCCTCATAGGGTTTTCAATGGCTGTTTCGGGATTGCCTTGGGAGTGGGTTGCCACATCCTTCTCCCATTTTGCGGTGCTGGGAATCGAACTCGGGACCTCAGAGACTGCAGAGCAGCGCTCTACCAACTGAGCTAAATCCCAGCCCACATTCTATAATATAATTTTAAAAATAATTTCTTTCCCTTTTATTTCTTTGCAATCTCTTTCTGGGGATACAAATAGGCCTCCTGTGTGTCCACTCTCATTTTCTCACATTTTCTCTCCCATTACCTTTTCTTTTCTTGTTGCCTTGACATTCATTGGATGGTTGTTGTTGTTGTTGTTGTTAGGTGCAGTCGAGTCGGTATCCGACTCATAGTGACCCGCACAGGGTTTTCAATGGCTGTTTTGGGATTGCCTAGGGAGTGGGTTGCCACATCCTTCTCCCATTTCTGTGGTGCTGGGACTTGAACTCGGGATTTCAGAGACTGCAGAGCAGCGCTCTACCAACTGAGCTAAATCCCAGCCCGTAAGTAAGCTAGAGATGACTTTAAGTGTATAGAAGGAAGTGCATATGTTGGCATATGTTGTTGTTCTTAGGTGCTGTCAAGTCGTGTCTGACTCAGATGCGACTCAATGGCTGTTTCAGGATTGCCTCGGGAGTGGATTGCCATGTCCTTCTCCCATTATTGCAGTGCTGAGAATCCAGTTCGAGACCTCAGAGACTGCAGTGCAGCGCTCTACCAACTGAGCTAAATCCCAGCCCCCCCATTGGATATTTAAGCTTCAAGAGGTCTTTCTTATCTTCTGGTTATTCATTTTTAATATCATTCTGTTCCTGCTTCCCATAGTATCTTACCTCTCTGAAGATATTATGCTTTATTTGACATTTTCTCCTGTTACCTGAATTGTGTTTCCTCTGAATTCCTATTTTCTGTTTGCGTTACCTGTTTGCATGCATGCACACGTTCATGTGTGTGTTGAGGCTGTCTCCGAATATCTGGTGCTTCTTGGCTGCCTGTCAAAATCAAGAGCAGGGCACTAAGAAGCTGACTCAGCGATGGGCTTCTCAGTGGGTTGTCAGATGGCCGCAGTCCTTCCAGTGGGGGAAACACAAACGTCACTATCTGCAAGTGTCTGCTGGGACCACTCTGCTTTCCAGAATAGTCTTTGAGGCTCCTGCCTTGGGGAGTAAAGGGCAGGGAGAAGGGACCGCTGCCGAGGTGTCTTACTGGAGACAGGTTTGCCAGGGCACAGGGACCTCCCCATCCTGTCAGCAAACCTTCACGTGTTCCACCTGTTTGGAGCACAGCCCTTCGCGCCATCCTCCCGCCTCGGTGGTGTCCCCAGGTCGAATCTCTGGCTCTGTTTTTCTGGTCTGTCTGGCCAGGAGAGGGCTCATGGCTTAGCTTTCCAGAGCGAGTGGATTCGCAGGATCTTGCTCTCCGCATGCCAACCTGTGGTCGATTCCTGCTCTGGAGCCACCTTCTCATTCCCCTGTCTGTGAACCCCGGGCCTCCAGCTCTTAAGCTTTTCTTTCCAGAGATGTAATCCTTATGCTTGACCCTCTCTACTATGATCCCTACCCTTTCTCTGAGCCAAGGTGTGGTGGTCTTGGACTTTAGATGTCTTCTAATCTCATGAAAGGGGCTGGGATTTAGCTCAGTTGGTAGAGCGCCGCTCTGCACTCTCTGAGGTCCCAAGTTCCATTCCCAGCATGGCAAAAATGGGAGAAGGACCTGGCAACCCACTCCCAAGGCAATCCCGAAACACTCAGCCATTGAAAACCCTAGGAGGGTTGCTATGAGTCGGACTCGACTGGACGGCACCTAACAACAACAACAAACAACAATCTCATGAAAGGTGCGTCTCCTTCTTGTGAGGTGAATTCCAAGGCGGGGAGGAAAAGAAAAAATAGGTACTCTGTCATCCTGAAATCAGCAATCTTCATCCCTTAATTATAAAAACGTTTTAGTTTTATTTTAGGTAGGTTTCGTGTAAATGGAATAGAATTGGGTTTTGTTCTGACTCAAGTCTGAAGTCTTCCTGTGTTGTTTTTGTTTTACGTGGCACAGAAGACATAGGGTAAAATTTACCACCTTCACCATTTTGAAGCATGCAGTTCAGTATAAGCTCATTGCTGTGTAACATATGTATTTGGGTTTTTAACAAATGAGTTTGATGCATTGATGCCAACTATTGTCTGTGTGTGGAATGTGCCAGAGATAAAGAACGGCCTCTGCAAGCCCCACCTGGCACCCACGGCACCCTAACCCTCTGCCCCATGGGAGGTGCCTTTTTGGAGCAGCCCCCTTTGGGTTGGGAGTTAGGAGGAGGCCAGGGGGCTGCTTCCCTTTGGTGTGCCCTGTGGCTTGTGGGAGCCTGGCTGCGTCCTAGACCTCCGTGTATGGATTCCCCGAGTAAAGAGGTCTGTATGTAACTTAATGCAGAGGGCTGCCACCAGGACATAGAAATCCCTGAAGTGCTGCCCCATTCTACACATACCAACATGCCTGGGGCGCAGGAGCTGCTCTGGAAATGTGTCAGGGTTTGGCTCAGGCCTGGCAGAGGTCAGAGCCTTGCCCTGACACCAAGTGGGTATCAGGGACCCACTGGACCGGGTTGGTGTAGTGGCCAGAGGTGCCAAAGAAGGACCTCGGGAGACCTTCTGCAGGAAACAGGAGAAGGAAGTTTATTGGGTTACTCCCCAAGTGGGGTGCAGCCAGCAAGCAGCCCCTGTCAAGTGCTCAAGTGCTAGCTCTAAGCATTCTATGCTGCAGGCTCACTGGCGGTATAGCTCAGCCTTAAAGGCACAGCTACAAGCAGTTGGTGTTCCGCTGGGCTGGAGGTCCAGTGGTCTTGACTCTCGCAGCTCGCCTTCCCTGCCTCCCTCCTCCCCAAGGATGGGAGGAATTGGGGGGCTCTTTGTGGCTTGCTTGTAGCCTTTGGCGCTTTGGGACCCCTGGTCTTGATGCGTAGGCTTGCTTGGAGATCTTCCACTGGATTGGGGAGCGCTGGATTGAGGTGATGGGGTCTGGATAGCAGTTGAGGGACAGTGAGAGATGAAGGGTGAAGGGGGTCCAGGAGCCCTGCTTATATAGGCTCCTGGAGGCGGGTGTGTACTGGGGTTAGCCAATCGGGGCACATTCCTGACAGGTACAGCAGATGAACAGTCATACCGGCCAGGTAGGGGCAGTTATTTAACTGAGGTGCTAGGGTAGCCAATCAAAATTGAGGTGGTTGAGGCTGGTCAGGCTGGTCAGGGGCCATCTTTGCTGACTTGATGGGAGGGGTAGGAGCGAGTGAGTGGCATGTGGCCCTGGGGTCAGCTAAAGGTCAGTCCCTCAGGCTAGTATGAGGGACCCTAGTTATGGGGTGCATTTTAAAAATCCCCACAGAAATGTTGGTTGAACATGGTGCCACTTTAACCGGGGCAAATTGCTAACCCGGCACACACCGTTCCCAACATGCTGGTTTGTGTTCAAAATGAGAGATAATGGGTTAGGAAAAGAATGGTAAGAACGATGCGCCATCCAAGGGCGAGGGCAACCAGGGGGCAGTTTATGCAGGGGGTCGATGCTCAGAGTCAACACAGGAAGAGAGCAGAGGACACCTTGGGCTGGATGGAAGAAACCCACCAGAGTCCAGCAGGAGGTGTCCGCTGGACCTTCTGCTGAGCAAAAAGGTGACATTCACATGAGCCCTCTCTCCGTTGTAGACAGTGACAAATACCTTCCGGACGTCCAACATCCAGGTTGAGAGCCAGGACCAGAGGCTGCTGACACTGGTGCTAGACAAGGACAACCGACGCACTTTCAGGGACGTGGTGAGGTGAGCCAGGCCTGCCCACCCTCCGGCTCCAGGCCCCATGGGGCAAACGTAGCCCTCTCCTCCTCCTAGCCCAGAGTGCCTCATCTGAGGTGGAGCCTCTGGCCAGGCAGGTGTCCCAGGCCGGTGCGGACTTAGGCCACTGCCCAGTGACTTGATGCAGGAGAGACAGGCAGAGGAAGATGAGCCCCGGGCAAGGCTGCTATTCAGTGTCCCCGAGGCTTCTCAGGGCACACTCAGCCCACAGCCCTCTCGTCCACCCCCTCTGCTGGCATTGGCCTCCCACACAGGGACCCCTTACTTGCCCCTCCAAGAAGCGTGTGTAGGCGAGGAAGGCAGACAGACAACTCGAGCCTGGCACCTTCTGCTCTCCCAGGGAGCCGAGGCTCAGGCAGTCCTTTCTCCCCCTAATTTGTTCTCTTCCTTCTGCGTGGCCCTCTCCCGTATACCTTACAATAATGCGTCCACCTTCCAAATGTGCTGGACCTCTCTGAGCCCTGCAATTGGGCTCCTAAGCTGCTCTCTCGTCACCCCAGATTCGAAGTTGGTCCCTGCCCAGAGCCGTGTTTCCAGGCCCAGAAGTCTAAGACATCGTGGCTCCATGTCCACGGGCAGGAGATGGGAGGCACCAAGGCCACAGCCAAGCCCCTTCTCATGCCCATCAACACGTTCTCCGGCGTTGTGCAGTGAGCCGCCGGGACAGTGAAAGAGCTGGGTCCAAGCAGCAGGCTCCAGGGCAGGAGACTGCCCCGCCCCTGACCCCTAGACACTCACAGCGATGGCCAAAACCAGATCCAGCTCCACTGGGCAGCTCTACCTTTGATCAGGAGCCAGTGAGGGTCAGGAGTCCAAGGAACCCGGCCGTGGGGGCAGATGATGAAGAAGGACTCACGCCAAGGCTGGGGGACCGCCAGGCAAAACTGGGGCCGCATCACAGCATTCACACATAGCCCCGCTTCTCATGAGAACGCAACTCCTGCATTTATTTCCAACTCCCTCCCCTCCCTCTGCTTTGCCCACCCCGGCTCCCCACCTGGCCCTTAAAACCATCATCAGAGGGCCAGGGCTGTGGCGCTTGCTGAGCAGGTGCAATCACAGCTGCTGGGTATAGTTTTCTGTACAGAGCCCTGTGGCAAGGGGAAACTGGATATAGGTAAAGACCACTACCCCTGCTCCCTCCCGAGTCTGTTCCCTTCCGATGACTATCCGTGGCTCACCTCGCCCACACCCGGGCAGGACCCTCCCCGTGGAGGGGAGAATGTCAGAGTTAATAAATGCTCACTAAAGTGTTTTTGCCTTCTTCTGATAATCAGAAATAGAAACCGCTGGCAATACTTAATAGAACCCAAGGAATCCTCTTAGGCCAGGGATCAGTTCTGTGAAGGATTCACTGCTGTGTTCTGTTCTCCCGCCCCTTCCTGGCCTTATTCTTGTTAACTCAGGAACTCTCCTGACCAGCATTGTCCTCAACGGAGGTGGGGCTGCAGGCTAGTTTCAGAGGAGTCATGGATTACAGATGTCAAAATTCTTGGGATTTAAGTTCGAAAACTTATATCTGGTGTAAAATAAGGAACGATCAGACGGGCGGCAGTGCCACGCACACAGATACTAAACACAATTCACTGGGGACCCTCAGGTGAGGGGCTCAGACTCCTGCGGCCCTTGGGACGCCGGGGGAGGTGGGAGAAAGGAAAAGCCTCGGGTGCTCTTGCCTTGCGGGGACAAACACAGCTCTTTATTTCTCTGCCCTTTATCAGGGCGGCGAGAAAACCCAAAGCGTACAGGTTTAAGTGCTAGCAGCTCCTATACTGCCTCACAGGCAGGTGCTTCCATGTTGCTGGTCTCGGCGGAGAACGAGTTCTTTCCTTGTTGATGGTCTCCAAGGGATAGCATTCTTTCCTCACCGAAGGTCCGGGCGAGAGAGCGGGGAAAGCTGTTTCCTCATCGGTGGTCTGGGCAAGAACGGGGTGTTTCCTTGTTGGTGGTTGAAGACCCGGGCCAAAAGGAAAAGAGGCGAGCTGCCGCAGTGCAGCTCCTTATATAGCTCGCCCACGGAAAGGCCTGAGCCAATCAGCTTTAAGTCCAATTGTCCAATCAGTTTCGGGAGATTTGTGAAGGGTTTCGTACAAACATCCAACCAAGGTACTTTCATTTTCCGTAGATTTAGCTGTTTTCCCACTTTTGGGGTTTTTGCCAATTTCCTCCCAATTTCTCCCTACAGAAAGATCAGTGATACAGCTCCAGCATCTTCACCCTCAAAACTCAGTATGGAGTGAGGGGGAAAGTAACAGAGAAAACACAAAGGCTTGGACTTGAGCCCATCCCTGTCACCCGGACACAGTTCCCGAGGATGGTGGGGGTGGGGGCAGAGGTGGTGGAAGAATCCCTTTGAAGTCTGAGGACCACGTATAGAGAGGTGGGCACTTTAGTTTTGGCCTTGGAGGAGGGTAGGTCCCAGAGCACATGGTCAAGGCCAAGGAGAAGGGTGTAAGATGAGCTGCTTGGGTCCCTTAGAGAGATTTTCTCTGCCCCCATGGGGCACAGGAAGCCAGCAAAGCTTTCTGGTGGATCCCAAAGAGAGGAGGGTGCAGCTGGGGCAGCAGTGTGGAGCGCGGCACCTGAAGGCCAGGTGTGGACGTGGGGACTGATCGAGGGCAGTGGGGTGGGGCGCCTGCCTCCTGGTGCAGCTAAGCCCAACACAGGTGAAGACGGAGAAGCAGATGGGCGTTATGCCACTGCACTGCCACTGCACGACCCAGGGAGAGGAGGGCCACGGGACAGGCAGTCCTCAGTGTGCGTGAGGTGTTCTGAAACCTGAAATGACTGAGGTATCACTGAAGTTGAGTGCGTTCCTCTCGAGGGATCTGGACTTTATTTTGTCTCTGTTGGGGTGATATAAATTGCTTCATGTCCATTTGAGCATTCACAATCATTAGGTTTTAAAGTAAATATTTGCAGAGTTCACCAGTTGTTCAGGTTAAGGGAGGGCCTTTTCCCTAGCTAGCTCTCTACCAGCTTACAGTCTTAGGCCAAATTCTGCTCCACAAAAAGGCTGGCGAACAGCCCTGTCCTCTGCCCTACCCACAGCCATATTAGGTGCTCTGAGCAAACCTTATATGAAAAGGTGACTAAGTTAGGGCTGGGATGTAGCTTGGTGGAGTATAATGCTTGCCTAGCATGCACAAGACCCTGGACTTGATCTCCAGGAACCCGCTACCCACCCCAACACACACACAGCAAAAGAAAGTTTACTGCGTCAGTGGCATGACACTGGACTATTCTGGAGCAAAAGTCCATGGCACCCTTCCAGAGGGTGTGGACTGCTAGAATCTCCAGATTTTTATACCTTGTTCAGGCAAGAGAGGAAATGCTTCTGAAAAAATTTATACCCAGTTCACATGACTTGTTGTTGTTGTTAGGTGCCATCGAGTCGTATCCGACTCACAGCGACCCTCATAGGGTTTTCAATGGCTGTTTCGGGATTGCCTTGGGAGTGGGTTGCCACATCCTTCTCCTATTTTTGCGGTGCTGGGAATGGAACTCGGGACCTCAGAGACTGCAGAGCGGCTCTCTACCAACTGAGCTAAATCCCAGCCCATTCACATGACTTAGGCACCCCTAAATTTGCCTGTGAAAAACTATTATAACAATTATGAAGCTCCTTCTTTTGACCAATGATTGTTGAAGGGCTTGTATTGATGGCATCTGGGGGTGGCTTTTTGGTAAAATGCTAGCTAAGCAGCAGTACCGCTGTGGTGTCCGATCCCCTCAGATCTGGGAAGCTAAGCCTGGTTATTACTTGGATGGCAGACTGCCTGGGAACACCAGGTGTTATAGGCTTGGGAGAAGGACCCCGCAACCCAATTCCAAAAAAGAATCCATCATTGAAAACCCTATGAATAGCAGAGAAGCACTGACAATACTGTTTTGCCTGTTGTACAGAGGGTCGATATGAGTTAGACACTGACTCAACAGCACCTAACAGTAACAAGAAGCACCTTGAGGGGCTGGGCGTGGTGGCGCACACCTATAATCCCAGTGGCTCGGGAGGCGGAGGCAGGAGGATCGCAAGTTTGAGACCAGAGGCAGTCTGCGTAACTTAGCGAGACCATGTCTCAAAAAGTAAAAAAAAAAAAATGGGCTGAGGTGCAGCTCAGTGGTCCAGCACTTGCAGAGCATGCAGGCGCAAGGCCCTGGGTTCAACCCCCAGTACCGCAAAAAAACAAAACAACAACAACAACAAAAAGAAGCACCTTGAGAGTGTGTACTGGTCTGGTCTCAAATTGAGCAAGTGACCACCCTTGGGTGTAGATTCAAACTACCCAGTACATACACACATACTGTTGGGGGGGCTGTGACCTGCGGCCAGGATTGGGTCTGGCTGCCCTCAGATTGCTCTTGGTTGCCAGTCCTCTCTGGGGATTGTCCTGGATGAAAAATATTTTTTACCCAAAGTTATGCAACGAAACCGCTCTAGATCCTGGGGACGAAAATACCCATCTTCCTGGAGCTTTGATACTGATGGAAACCCAATAAAGCAGGTAAATACAAGACATAGAAACTGTGGTGCCCATGATTAGTAGTTCCGTGCTAAGGAGAAAAGTTAAAGCTGGGGAGGAGAGGGGAGTGTGAGAGGCCAGGGAGTGAGGCTAAGGGATTGCAGTGTCACTTAAGGTGGACAGCCATGATCTCAGCGGGGGGACCTTGATCAGGGCGCCTTTGAATGAAGACCTGAAGATGGTGGACGTCGCTCATTCCATTCTCTTCTTCCTCCTTCATTTCCATTCGTGACGCTGACAGTTTTACCTGCCGGCGTCAGCCCAGGGAGTCAGGGAGACTGGGGACAGCGCACAGCCTAGCGGGCCCACTGCCTTACCTGGGAAGGCGCCCAGCCGGCCACAGGGCGCCACCCCAGTGGGCGGGGCGCGGTGAGCGTCCGAGTGGGCGGGGCTCAGAGGAGCCGGAAGTAGCAGAGAACAGGGGCGCCGGCCCCGCCCCCTCGCGCCCTGCCTCGGGGCGAGGCCGCTTCCGGCTCTGACGTGGGCGCTAAGGCTGCGGTTGGCTGGGCGACCGCCGCGGCGCCGCCGGAGGCTGGCAGCGCAGTCCGAGCCGGGTGCCCTGAGCCTCCCGGCCGGCGACATGCAGCCTCCGCCCTCCGCCCAGCTCCGCCCTCGGCCCGGCCGGCTCTGACGGCGCCGGGCAGCCATGAACGCCAACCCCCAGTGGGACATCAGCAGGGCCCTGGGGGTGGCCAGGCTCTTCCACCTGGTGTGCGGGGCCCGGGACGCCTGCGTGACCCCGTTCCTCACCCTCTACCTGCGGCAGCTGGGCTTGGCCGCGCCCTGGGTGGGCATCCTCATGGGCACCCAGCACCTGGTCGCGGCCAGCTGGGCTCCCTTCTGCGCCTTCCTGGCCAGAACCTGCCGGAAGAGGAGAGCGCTCCTGCTGGGCTCGCTGCTGGGCTCCGCGGGAGCCAGCCTCCTCATGGTCCTGGTGCCCCCGCTGGACAGAGGTCTGCTGGACCGCTTTTGTAACGGAAGCCGGAGCGGGACCCCTGCGGCGGGGGACCCACCAGCTGTGAACATCTCTTGGGCCCAGGGGTCCGCCACCACCCACCCAGCCAGAAGTGCAGGCGCGGTTGAAGCCTCGGGCTTTGGAGACGGCCCCGGGGAAAACGACCAAGAAACTCTCAGTGGTCTGCGGGACTACTTTGTGGGCTCCAAGGAAGGAGCCAGGATCACGTCCCATGGTCCCCATCCTGTCACTTCGGGGCAGAAAGATAATCCTTGGGACGGTGTCTTGCAAGTGGCGGATGCTGCCCTTACTTTGATTCCTGGGGGCGCAACGGCAGGAAGTCCAGCCAACAGGTTGGTGGCCAAGGGGGAAGCCCAGACCCTTGACTTGTACTTGGAAGGGTTTCAGTGGACGTTCATCCTCTCTTTGGGGTTCATGGTGCTCTGGGAGCTGCTGGCAGCCCCCCTGGAGCAGGTGGCAGATGACAGTCTTTACGAATACCTGGATTTTGTGGACGCCACGGACCGGTACAGAAGCGTGTGGACCTGGAGATTGGTGGGCATGTCCGCGGGTGTGTGCGGCATCGCAGCCTTGGTGGGGCAGCTGGGCTGCCTCCCGATAACACACGGCCCTGGGAGTGCGGTGCATTTCTACGGCTACTCACTGGTCAGCACCTTGGCCTCCATGGTGAGCACTGCCTTTCCTGTCCCCATCTACCCGAGGCAGGAGCCCAGCCACAAAACCACCAAAGCGCTGGCTCTCGTGGGAGGCGACCCCCGCCTCATTCTCCTGGCCCTCACAGTCTTTCTGGTAGGTGCTGTCTCCAGTACGGTGCAGAACTTTCTGTTCTGGCACATGGAGGACCGCGGCAGCGGTGAGCTGGTCATGGGCTTCTCTGTGGCCCTCGGCTTGCTGGGGGAAATTCTGCTCCAGCCGTTCAAAACCATGCTGCTTCGGAAGCTGTCCAGGGTGGGTGCCATGGGGCTGGGGCTGGCCTGCCTGGCTGGCCAGCTGCTCTACTACTCTGTCCTCTGGAGCTGGTGGTCCGTCCTCCCTGTACAGGTCCTAGGTGCCCTCAGTAGCGGGCTTCTGTGGTGGGCCATAGGGGCCTCCCTGGAGGACCTGGCCACCCCCGGCACGGAGAGGCCGCTGAGCGCCATGTTCCAAGGGCACTTCTACAGGGGTGGCTGTGGCCTGGGCAGCTTCGTGGGGGGCTTTGTGGTGACGCGCTTCAGCCTGGCGGTGCTCTACCAGGCCTGCTGCGTGGCTCTGTTGTTCTGGCTGGCCACGTGCCTGGCCATCCAGCCCAGGCTGCCACAAGAGCGGAAGATCAACTACTCGAAGCTGCTGGCCGTGGAGGGGAGTGACACCAGCGACTCTGAGCCGGGGTCTGAGCGGGACTGGCTTGTGAAGGCCATGAGGGAGGAGCGCTCCGCCTGCAAGAGCTGAGAGCAGACGGCAGGGCGCCGAGTGGGGAAGGCGCTGATGGATCGCACAAAACTTGGTCTGCTGAGGACAGAGTTCTGCTATGAACCCCTGGGAGCCTAGCGGGAGAGAAGCCACGCCTACACCGAAGACCCAACAAGATCATCTCATTGCATGATTGTCTTTTGTAGTAAAAGGAGATTTGACTTTCACTATTCAATCTTTTTAAAATAATGGAGGAAGAATATATTTGCTTAAAAAAAAAAAAAAAAAAAGACAAGAAAAGAAAAAGAAAAATCCTTTGTATTTACTGCATTTTGACTTAGAAGGTTTGCAGGGGCCTTAATTGTGCTGACTCTGGTGCTGTCAGACCCAGCAATGGATCATCTCAAATCAGTGGTGCCCGGAAGGCAGTGGGGCCCGCAGGGTGCAATGGGCAGAGAGAGCAGCTGACTCGGATGAGTCATAGGCAGTGCCAGGGGACACAAAGAGCATAGCTTGGTCCTATGAAAGCCATGCCGTAGCAGGTAAGAGTGACACCGAACACTGAAACTCCCCTGCCACACATACTGGCATACAGGCAGCGGTACTTACAAGAGATGATGGGAGCCGGGCACGGTGGTGCACGCCTGTAGTCCCAGCGGCTCCTGAGGCGGAGGCAGGAGGATTGCAAGTTCAAGACCAGACACAGTCTGCGTAACTTAGCGACACCCTGTCTCAAAAAGTAAAAAAAATGGGCTGGGGGTGCAGCTCAGTGGTCCAGCACTTGCAGAGCATCCAGGCGCGAGGCCCTGGGTTTAACCCCCACTACCGCAAAAAAAAAAAAAAAAAAGATGGGACAGGTACAGGGTCCTGGGGGTAGGGGTAGGTTACCAGGTTTCATTCTTACTCTCAAATGTGTGTGTCACCAAAAAAAAAGGATCCTGAAAATCATCACCCAAATTTCCGTCCAAGCAAGGGCCGTTTCCTGTCCTTTGGATTCGTTTTTGGCGCATCCTGCCTCACCAGAGCATGTGGAGGTGTCAACGTCTGCTTGGATCAGCGCAGGAGTCTCCCTCAGACGGAGTGGTGCAGGCCCTGCACCTGTGCCCAGCCACTCCTGAAGTCCCCGAGAGCACTCCCTGCCCCTGGAATAAAGGGAAGGGCCCTTTATTCCAGAGGCCGATGCCTAAGAGCCCAATTGTCCTGCCTTGTAATCAAGAAAACATAGGCTATCGAATTTAGGAGTCTAACCACCCACATGCAGAAAATGGCTCATCATGGCTGGAGAAGGGAGTGGGCAGATGAAAGGCCACTGGAACAGACATGTTTCTGGGACTTTTTCTTCTTTTCTTTTTTTTTTTATTCTCCCTAGGAAGCTTTAGAGCACAAATAACCAACTCAATATTACCTGTGCCTTGAGAGATCCATTTGTCTCACATGATACATCTAGGAACAGGCAGTCCCGAGCGGCTCAGTGGTGCCCCGGGGCTCTCGGGTCCTTTCATCTTTTGGCTCCATCACACTCTGCTTGTAGGACTCCCTCCCATATTTGAACTCGTAATAAGAGGGCTGCTGCACCTCCGGCCTCTTGGCCCTGTGTTCCAGGCGGTACAAAAAGAGAAAGGCGTTAGGGCAAAGAGAGGAACAGGATGAGGGAAGCAAACGCCTTCCCAGAAATCCTCAGTTGCCCGACTCCTGCTTGAGCCACGTCACACAGGAGGCAAAGAAATCGGGGAAGCAGAGCGTTTTCAGCTGGGTACCGCGACGCCCCAAGCAAAATTTGCGCTGTGTTAGGTAGAAAGAGTGGATATAGGGATTGGCAGCATTGGCAGTGGAATTCACATCCAAATCCTCATTCTCAAGCCTGTATTCCTTTTGCCCCAGTAAGCCAGCTTCCCAACACACATGGTTTTAGCAATGTGACCCCCACAACAACTGAGTGACTGGACCCAGTTTTTAACATGCATTTTACAAATGAGAAAACAGAATCTCAGAGTCCCATATTGGGTCACAGGCAGAAGCACTACTCAAACCCTGGTCTGCTTATCCCAAATTGGGGGCATTTTCTTCCATGCTGATAGCTCCCAAGCCCAGCTGTCCTTCTAAGCCAGGAACATTTACAGAAAGCCGGGTTCCCAGGTACCATCAGACTCTCCCGGTGGGACCCAGGAATCTGTATTTTTAATGCAGTTTCCAAGCAATTCCCTTGTGGTTAAGTAAGCACTGGTCCGCTCTGTTCCCCTTTCCAGAACTGTCACTCCACTTCTTTAGCAAGTGCTTCCAATGTTCAGTGACAAGAACAATAAGCTATCAAGCAGTTACTTTGGCCACGTACTCTTCTAAACACTTGGCAAACACTCAGTCATGTATTCCTCAAAACAATCACAGGATATAGTCACCATTAGCATCTCCAATTTATCTGTGACAAGGCTGAAAGATGAGGAACTTGCTTGAGGTCACACAACCAATAGGTGGCAGAGTCTGGCTTCAGATCCAGCCTTGTGGCTCAAGGGCCTGAGATTTTAATCACTATGGTCAATGTCCAAGAATTGGCAGGGAGAGGATTAAGTATTAAGATTTAAGGTAGCAAGTATTTGAATTTATTGAGTAGTTGTTGTTGTTGTTAGGTGCCGTCGAGTCGGTATCCGACTCATAGCGACCCTCTGTACAACAGGGGAAACACTATTGTCAGTGCTTCTCTGCTGTTCATGGGGTTTTCAATGGCAGATTGATTTTTGGGAGGGGGTTGCCAGGTCCTTCTCCCAAGCCTACAGCTTCTGGTGTTCCCAGGTGGTCTCCCATCCAGGTACTAACCAGGCCCGACCCTGCTTAGCTTCCGAGATCTGACGGCATCGGATGCCACAGGGCTACAGCTGCAGGCTTATTGAGTAGTAGCTAGCATTTATGCATTTATGCATTTATGCATTTACCATGTAGATACATGTAGATACAATTCTACAAGCACAGTATGTCCTCTTGAGCTAAAGAAACGGATGAAGAACAGGAATTGGCATAAGCAAAGAGCGAGGCTGTGAGTGCGGTTAGCTGAAGAGAAAGAAGAAAGGAAGGGCTGTTCTTGCCACTGTACCTGCCCGCAGCATGCGTTTTGTAAGATTAGGCTAAAGCCTCTATGACCCACGGGATGCCCAGGTGTGGAGATTTTTGACATCTGCTTTGCTCAGGATGAATTGGAGGCGCAGCTGGTGGTGAAGGAGGTGGAGCCGGAGGGCAGCAAATCCAAAGACTTTTATGGGAAGGATGCCGAGAAACCTGTGTTTTGGCCATTTAGCCGGCATTTGGAGATGGGGTTTAGCTAAGTTGGTAGAGTGCTGCTCTGCACTCTCTGAGGCCCTAGGCTTAATCCCCAGCACCGCAAAAGTGGGAGGAGGACGCAGCAGTCCACCCCCAAAACAATCAGCCATTGGAAACCCTACGAATAGCAGAGAATCACTGACATAGTGCTGGGCATGGCACAGCGTCTGGGAGTGCTTCATTCTGCTGTACATAGGGTGGCTATGAGCCAGACCCGACCCGAAGGCACCTAACAACAACAGTCAACATTTGACTACCCTGTATCTGTAAGGAATTGTGCTAGTTGCCTTTGGGAATTCAGGGATGTATAAGATGCACAGCCCTGGTCTCAAGAAGCCAGTAGTCTAGCTGGATTTACTTATGTGCATACACATACACTTAACGAAGCACAGGACAGCATGAGAAAATGACACCCAAGAAGCACTAGCGGAGTTTCAGGAAGAGACAGATCATTTTAAATTAAAGAACTAAAAAGTTTCGTGAAGGAGCTTACGTTTAACTCTAGGCCTTCTAGGAGAGGTAAACTGCTCACACAAATAGGGAGGGTGGTAACTTGGAGGAGAGCTTTCTAAAACAGTGTGAACAAATCTGCATAGGTGGGAACCACATGGAAAATTGTCTCAGACAGTAGCAAGAAATGCAGTTTGGCTATAGCAAATAATTGTGTAGAACAGTGTTGCAAGGCAAGGCCGGAAAGATAGTTTGGGACCAGATCATGAAGGGCCTTGATTCTGTAGACAATGGGGAAATCGTGGAAGGTTCTAGGGGTTGCAAACAGTGACATCTATGCTGAGCCTTTGCTTCAATAGCTTTCTTGACACACAGTAACTGCACATACTCAAATGGTGCAGTTTGCTAAGTTTTGAGGCAGAGCTAAGCAGGACTGCAGGGACTTCTGGCACTAGCTCCCCGGAGCTGGGCACCAGGTGAAGGGCACAAGGCTGCCCTCATCTGGGATACCAGCTGCAAGCTCAGGGGTTCCCACTCCCAGTTCAGGGTTGATGATTCACTAGAATGACTCACAGAATTCAGCAGGATTGTAGATTTATGATTACAGGGAGTATTCGACCCAAAGGAGAGAAATCAGAACCAGTGGAAAGAGATGCACAGGGTGAGGTGTTGGTCCCAAACCCGGGGTGGTTGTGCACCCTCCAGAAGAGTCAGGGTGTGTCACTTTTCCAGGGCATCTGTTGATAACAATACACCAACACCCGCCGACCAGGGAGCCTCCCTCAAGCTTCCTTGGGCTTAGTGTTTACTAAGGCTTCATTCCATAGGTGTGATTCATGGTACCATTGACCCATGATGATCTTCAGCCCCTCTCCTCTCCCTAGGAGTCAGGCTGATAGTAAATGGCTCAGAGTCCTAACCTTCTAATCACATGATTGACTGGTCTTCCTAGCATAACCAACCCTTAGCCAAAGTCACGCATTAGCATGAATTATCTAGAGGCCTATCATGAATCACCTCATTGGCATAAACTCAAACATGGTCAGAGGGGCCCACTACAAATAACAAAGATACTCTTGTTGTTGTTGTTGTTGTTAGATGCCGTTGAATCATGTGCGACTCATAGCGACCCTCACAGGGTTTTCAATGGCTGACTGTTTCAGGAGTGGGTTGCCACATCCTACTCCCATTTTTGCCATGCTGGGAATTGAACTCGGGACTTCAGAGACTGCAGAGCGGTGCTCTACCAACTGAGCTAAATCCCAGCCCAAGATACTCTTATACTTCAGAAAATTCCAAAGTTTTAGAGGTTACCTCCCAGGAACCAAAGACAAAAGCCAAATTGTTATTATACACAATAACTATTGTGAGTTATTATGCAGGTTGTTGAGTGCATCAATAATTCATTCTTTTTTTATTGCTGAGTAGCATTCTGTTGTATGGATATACCATAATCTGTTTATTCATTGGTGAACATCAGGTTGTTTTTAGATTTGGGCTATTACTAATAAAACTTCTATGAATATTCACATTCCCAAAGCTTTGTATCAACATATATATTGATTTCTCTTGGGTAAATACCTGATAGTGTGTGTTAGCTTTTGCACTGCTGTGACAAAATACCTGACAGAAATGACTTGAAGGAGGAAAGGTTTATCTTGGCTCCTGGTTTCAGAGGCATAGTCCCTAGTGGTGGGGAAGGCATCGCTGAGCAAGTGGCCCAAGCTTGTGGCACAGGACAGCTCCTCATATCATGGCAGATAGGAGCAGAGAGCTCAGCTGGAACCCCGGCTAGGTAAAGCTTTCAAACACCCACTCGCATTGACCGACTCCAGCTAGTTAGGCCCCACCTCCCAAAGTTCCATAGCCTCCCAAACAGTGCCACCAGTGGAGATAAAGCATTCAAACGTGAGCCAGTGGAGGCCATTTTATTCTCAAGCCATAATAGAACTGAAAAACTGCATTGGGTGGTAAGTATATATTTAACTTTCTAAGAGATTGCCAGTGTTCCACAGAGTTTGCACCATTTTACACACCCACTAGCAAGGACATGAAAGTCTCGGCTCCTCTGCATCCTCAGCAACACTCAAGAAAATTGATCTTTCTGATGTTAGCCATCCTAATAGGCTGGGATTTAGCTCAGTTGGTAGAGCGCTGCTCTGCAGTCTCTGAGGTCCCGAGTTCAATTCCCAGCACCACAAAAATGGGAGAAGGACCTGGCAATCCCGAAACAGCCATTGAAAACCCTATGAGAGTTGCTATGAGTCGGAGACTGACTCGATGGCACCTAACAACAACAATGGGTGTGTAGTATTATCTCATTGTGTTTTAGTTGACATTTCCCTGATAACTAATGATGGTGAACACTTCTTCATTGTACTGTGTTTTTGTTTGTTTGTTTTTGTTTTGGGGTTTTGTTTTTGTTTTTGTTTTTGTTTTGGTGCTGGGTGTTGAATCCAGGGCCTCGCAACTGCATGCTCTGCAAGTGCTGGACCACTGAGCTGCGCCCCCAGCCCATTTTTTCACTTTTTGAGACAGGGTCTCACTAAGTTACGCAGACTGCCTCTGGTCTCGAACTTGCGATCCTCCTGCCTCCGCCTCCCGAGATGCTGGGATGACAGGCATGCACCACCGCGCCCGGCTTGTACTGTGCTTTTGAAAACTAATCAGCAGCAAAGAAGTGAGTAGAAATACAACCTCAGGTGACCATAAGAACTCATCACCTATCAGAACAGTAAGTGCCTCAGAGTGGTGGTCTTTGGTCCAGAGGTGCTTTAAAGAAACACAAACAAAGAAGCAAAAAGACGTGATGACTTTAAATCTCGGATGGCTTCATATACCCACGAGCCACAAAGGTATGGAATCAATCCAGACGATCCCTATGCTATCAGGAACTGGGTCCAGGAGGCTGACACGCAGCAAAACCGTGGTCAGTGTGCTTAGCATATAAAAGAATTTATCCCAGACACAGAAGTTATAGGAGAGAATATGTTGTTGTTAGGTGCCGCCGAGTCGGTATCCGACTCATAGCGACCCTACATACAACAGGGGAAACACTATTGTCAGTGCTTCTCTGCTGTTCATAGGGTTTCCAATGGCAGATTGATTTTTGGGAGTGGGTTGCTGGGTCCTTCTCCCAGTAGAGAATATGTTGTTGTTGTTGTTGTTAGGTGCCGTTGAGTCAGTGTCCGACTCATAGCAACCCTCATAGGGTTTTCAGTGGCTGACTGTTTCGGGATTGCCTTGGGAGTGGATTGCCAGGCCCTTCTCCCATTTTTGCGGTGCTGGGAATTGAACTTGGGACCTCAGAGACTGCAGTGCAGCGCTCTATGCACTGAACTAAATCCCAGCAGTAGAGAATATAGACAAGGTCTATTAAAAGATCGGACACCTTCGAGAAGTGAAAGCAGGCAATAGGAGCAGAGCTCCTGCTCTTGCAACTACTGCATAGAGCTTAGGTTGAAGGTGATTTTTATAGAGAAGTTTGAGCCTTCCAGGCAATAAAAGAAACATTTCACACCTGGAGTCCAGTGCCTGGAATGGGTTAATGGAATCCTCAGTGTCTTCAAAGGAAGGAGCTCAGAAGCAGACATTTCACAAGGTTGAAATTCCAGGCAGATATTGATCTTGATGGGGGAGCAGAGTCCACTGAACAATGTCCTTTTCTATCACTGGGTGGTGTGTACCTCACGGTCTTTATCATCCTTCAAGGTGGAGTGTAGGAGTTATTTTAATCCCCCCTTTCCTCCTTTTGCCTGGTAAAAGCTAAGCCAACCTACCTAACACCTGGAGGTCTTTGAAAATTCTATTCTATGCATTGAGACATGACCTTTGTGGGAAAATGCTGAGATCACTGACTGTTTTCAAAGTTTATAAAAATTTGGAAGATGATCAGTAGTGCAAATTCCTTTGTTTAAACAAAGCCTATCCCTCCTACTTTGCTGCATGGGTGTCCAGCATGGTTGTGTGTAAATAGTGGTCTTTCTGACAAGTGCCCCACCGTTTACTTTTTATGTCCGCTAAAGATGGTCTCCCATTATTCTGTGACTCTGTTCCAGAGTGCCGTTTGCAACATTTTGGGTTTTATAGTGTAATTATCTGGAGAATGTCATGGGTGCACTCCCCTGAAATATGCACATCAGGTGTTCGTGTTCATTACATTTCATGAATTAAAAACAAAAACAAAAAAATCCCCCCACATACACAAAACCAAAATATTTACTGACCTCAGATTAATTAAACAGATCTTTCTGCCTGCCAGATATCTTGCCAAGGGCCCAAATTTTAAAACTTCATTTCTAATTTTGTCTTCCTTTTATCCCAAGATCAGTGACTGTGCTATAACAAACTTCCCCAGGGCTCTTTGATCTGTCACTTTTGTTTGGTCCATGCTTCAGACTTTTGCTTTTATACCAGTGATGCTCTGGGTGGAGGGAGGCAGGCAGAAGTCAGGCTGGGATGGAGGAGAGCGCAGGGTCAAGTCTCCAGGGAGATCCTTCAGGATCCATGGAAACACTGCATTCAACACACCTCCAGGGTCACGGTCATTGGCTGGGCTGCAGCCTATGAACTAAGCTGTCCAATCAGAGTAACACCAATGGGAATCCTTCCTTAGACTATGGGGCCAATGCTGCCCACTCTATTTGAGCAAATGTGAAAACGTGAACTGCATTTTGCCACTATGAAAAGTCTGCCTGGGAATAAGGCTGACAGAAAGGTCAGTTAGCTTAGCCTTTATCAGGCTAAAGGAGGAAGAAGTGGATTGAAGATAACTCCTGCATTCAGCCATGAAGGATGATAAAGACTACGGGAGACAAAAGCCACCCCCAGCAATCGAACAGAATGTTCAGTGGACTCTGCTCCCCTATCATGACTGATCACTGCCTGAATTCTCGGCCTTTTGAAATGTCCACTTCCAAGCCCTTTCCTTTAAATGCACTATTGCTGTTGCTAGGTGCCATTGAGTTAGGTCTGACTCGTATCGACCCTACGTAGAACAGAATGAAACATCCAAGACAGTGTGACATGCTTGGCACTGTATCAGTGCTTCTCTGCTATTCATAGGATTTTCAATGGCTGACTGTTTCAGGAGGGGGCTGCCAGGTCTTTCTCCCATTTTTGCGTTGCTGGGGATCGAACACAGAGCCTCAAAGCACACAGAGAAAGCACTCTACCAACTGTGCTAAGCCCCAACCCCACTGGGGAGTCCATGAACCCATTCCAGACATAGACCCCAGGGGTGAAATGTTTCTTTTCTCCCCTGAAGGCTCAAACTTCACTATAAAAATTACACTCAAATTTAGATCTGGGCAGTAGCTCTTCCCTATTGCCCACCTTCCTTCTCAAACATGTATTATCTTTTCAGCTGGTAGAGCGCTGCGCTGCAGTCCCTGAGGTCCTGAGTTCAATTCCCAGCACCGCAAAAAATGATAGAAAGGCCTGGAAAGCCACTCCCAAGGCAATCCCGAAACA